>LVTN01000267.1:153671-165231 GCA_001649415.1 Musa itinerans | reverse complement strand
CACATCCTTGGACACAGCAAAGATTCCTCTGCCACCAACTCCTCTGCCACGTGACACGGGAAAGATTATAATGTAATATTATATAATTAGAAAATTAATATCATATATTTTTATTTTTGTCCAATTTTATATAATATTCGCATTATAATTGGGCCAAAATTGGGGCCCATCATTCTCGTCCAATAAGAAACCAAATATATCTCTATATCGCAGAAAACTCGCACCAACACTCTGCGCTCTCGTTTCATCCCCTTCCTTCCTCTCCGTCCGACCCGATCCCTCCTCGCCGCCCAAGATGAGAGGAGGCGGCCTCTGGCAGCTCAGCCAATGCCTCGCCCGCCGCCTTGCCCGATCCAAGCCAGGCGCCATGCCCCGCGCCTTCGCCACCGCCCCCGCCGCGGAGACGGTGGAGCTCAGGAAGACGGCGCTCCACGACTTCCACGTCGAGCACGGCGGAAAGATGGTGCCTTTCGCCGGGTGGAGCATGCCGCTGCAGTACAAGGACTCGATCATGGACTCCACCCTCCACTGCCGCGCCGCCGCCGGCCTCTTCGACGTCTCCCACATGTGCGGCCTCAGCCTCCGCGGCCGCGATTGCGCCCCATTCCTCGAGACCCTCGTCATCGCTGACGTCGCCGGCCTCCGCCCTGGCACCGGGACCCTCACCGTCTTCACCAACGAGCGCGGCGGCGCCATCGACGATTCCGTGGTGACCAAGGTGGGAGACGACCACATCTACCTGGTGGTGAACGCCGGGTGCAGGGACAAGGACCTGGCGCACATCGGCGCGCACTTGGAGGCCTTCAAGGCCAAGGGAGGGGATGTGGAGTGGCACATTCACGATGAAAGATCTCTGCTTGCGCTCCAGGTATATGAGATCTGTTCTTTTGGAGTTCATGTGGAACCATTTAGTGGTCGGATCCAACAACGCCTTCCGTTTCCCTTCTGTTTAGTTTAAATAAAGAGATCCTCGTGGTTCTGTTCTTGATTTACAAAATAATAATTATACTAGTAGCAGTATACTCTTTCCTTATTTTTGTTCATTTAATTTGGCTATTTTCTAATTCTCTTTGGATCATATCTATTATTTTTTTTTCCCTTTAGATCTCTTAGTCTAAGAATTTTTTTTTCATATTGATTCAGATCCTTCTTCCATAAATAACTAGTGGCTGAAATGTTGCCGGGGTGACTAATCCTTGGAATTGGTAGTTATCTGAATCTATCTTAAACAACTCTTTACACAACTTAGGCTAGAGAATGTGAATTGTATGACACTGAAATCTCTCGAGTAATATGCAATTTTAGATTTGACATTAGTCACTTCAGGCTTGGAACCTTTTTGCACTTGGTAAGTGGATCTTGATGTTTATATTTATTGTTGGTTTGCTTAGATTTGGAGCATGATTCTGTGTGCAAGTTTTATCGTGTCACGGTTTGTATTAGTTTCTCTTTCTTTTATTTGCATCCAGCCATTTGAGCTTTTGCCTTAAACGCTAAACACTTCACGGAATAATGAATTCCTGATGAAACTCATAAAATTATGTGCATTTTGGGTAGAACCGTAAGAGCAAATTTTCCTTGTGTTTGTACAGAGCAGCTACCTACTTACCATGTCAGATCGATTTGCTCGACTCACAAAATCTGAAATGGTTTACGTTTTTTAATGCACAAACTCAGGGTCCTATGGCTGCACCAGTTCTCCAGTTATTAATGAAAGACGATCTAAGCAAAATCTATTTTGGTGAATTCCGCACATTGGACATCAACGGAGCCCATTGTTTCCTCACAAGAACTGGGTATGTCCTTTTCTCTTCTAGTATGAGCTTTCTATATCTTATGAGTTTAAAGCAGTACGTAGTCAGTTGCCAAGGTCTTGATTGGACGAGAAAGTGACCATTTAAAAACAAATGAATGGCAACAATGTCAAGCTTGCTAGAGCTGTGATGACCGACAAGCACAGGAAAGTTTGTAATTAATCATAAACAGTCTAATACGGAAGGCACACAGGAATGTTTGTACTCTGTAGATCTTCTTTCTTCTTTCGTCATGTTTCCTATTAGTGCATTTGAACAATATTAGTCATTGTGAGTATGGTCGTTAGTAAAGTTGCACACTGGGAATAAATGCCCTATGTTTTGTTTCCTATAGATACCAATAAAGTCTCATGAGCATTAAACATAGAGACAAAAAAAAAGTTCTTACAAACTGCATGTGATGCATTCTAATCCATAACTTAGACCGCTAAATTTATTCCTATATGTGGAGAAACCTTTCATTATTTGACTATAGAATTTCAATGGTCTCAAAGTAGAATTGCAAACTGCATGCGGTGCATGTTTTTTTACTATAGGATTTTAATTTGTGAAACAGCTGAACAAATTGTCTAAACCAACCTTATCAACTCTCTTCGGCATCCAAGTTACTCATGCCTTTTATTGCATACTTCTGACCTTGATGCTTTAATGCTCTCAGTAATGAATGATATGTCTTGTGTAATGTAGAGGAAATAATCATTGATCAAGCATTTTTTTTCTTCTTATCTAATATTTTCTGATTGACATGTTGATCAAGCCTCAATTAATTAAACCTTAAATTTGATAGGAAAAGTTGCTTAACCTTATATTTCTTTAATAGTATTTAAGAAATCCAGAATTGTTAAGAGATACACACTCCATACTTGTAGAATCATCTTTGAGCCAAATGCTTGAAATTACTAGATATGGACCATTTGAATTAATGTGTTTGTGCGTTGTCGCATCGTATACTCATCTATGGACACTAGTCCTTCATATCCATCAAATTTGCATTTTTCATATACAAACTTATAATCACTTTTTTGCCTTCCTAGCGAGTGTGTGATAAATAGTCCAACATCATAACTCTGATCCTTTTACATGGTAATATACCCTTCATTTGTGTGGAGCCTACAAAATATACTGTTACATCAGGACTTACCACCATTAGATATATTCAAACCCACAGTATTACCACTCTAGAAGAGAATGCCGAAAAGGAACTAATCAAAGATTTTTATCCATTTATTATCATCAACGAAAGACATCAAGTGAGGAAGATGCACCGAGCAAAAAATTCAAGTTACTGTTATGGCACGACAGAGTATCACAAATTTCATTAAAATCACACCTGCTTGATCTGCAAACTTTGCAATCAAATTTATTCAACAAAGTCATCTCTCTTTAACATACCTAAAAGCTTCCAATACTCAGCTCTTGAACTATTTTGCTAACACTTTATTCGGCTTGTTAGTCAGAGGTAAACTTTATCAGCTTGTTGAATCGCAAGCAATCCACTATCTAATCTTCCTGAAATCATCAGCTACACAGGTGAAGATGGATTTGAAATCTCGGTTCCATCCGAGCTTGCCGTAGATCTTACAAAGGCAATTCTGGAGAAATCTGAAGGGAAGGTGAGGTTGACAGGTTTAGGTGCTCGTGACAGTCTCCGTCTCGAAGCTGGCCTATGTCTCTATGGCAATGACATGGAGCAGCATACCACACCTGTTGAAGCTGGCCTTTCCTGGGCAATTGGCAAGAGAAGAAGAGCAGAAGGTGGCTTCTTGGGAGCAGAAGTGATCTTAAAGCAGCTACAGGAAGGGCCACCAGTAAGGCGTGTCGGTTTCTTCTCAAACGGCCCACCCCCACGAAGCCACAGCGAGATCTTGAGCAGCAGCAGCGGAGAAAAGATCGGCGAGGTGACCAGCGGTGGATTCAGCCCCTGCTTGAAGAAGAACATAGCAATGGGGTACGTGAAGTCGGGTTTCCACAAGTCTGGAACTGAAGTCAAGATCGTCATTCGTGGGAAGGCCAACGATGGCATCGTCACGAAGATGCCCTTCGTTCCAACCAAGTATTATAAGCCAGCTTAGATCGTGAGATGTTTTTTGCTCGAATTGATCATCCTCCACCTCTTTTCTTCTTTTCTCTGAGCTGATATCTGTAACTGAACATTCCTTCTGCTGGAAGTCCAAGATGATGATTGAACTCTTTGCTTCTTTTTGTTTGAAATAAATCAAATGCTCTGGTTTCATGGTTTTGTTATCGATGTGATATGATTGATTGTGGATTAAGCTTCTCTGATGATGATGATTCATCTTGATTAGGAGAAGTTAAAAGAGGAGCTCAAACTTCACTGTCAAAGAAATCTATGGCTGACCTAAGGTGGACCATATTTATCAACGAGGGTCAACAACTTTTGACCCAAACTTGATTTATCGTTCCATATCAGAGTCGAGAACCTACTATTAATCCATCAGAAACCAGACTAAAGCTATCCGAGCTCGGTTTAAGAATAGAATAGATCTCATTTGATTCGTGATAGATCTGAGATAGATTTGTTTTCGTTAGAAAAAAGTGGAATTCTTGTGCTCCCCATTGCATTTGTACCAGCAAGCGTCCCGGGATCCACTAATGGGTCCCAGCTTCTCAACGACAGGTTGGTGAGAACGGGTACCGCGAGTCGCGTGGGAGAAAAGATACTGTAAAATAGTATCACGTCAGAGTGGCTTTTAGAAGCCGATCGGTGAACTCGATTGAGCTGAAATCGACGAAGATGGGGTAGAAAAATACCAAGAAAGTGAAACAAATCATCGAGAAAGCTCGCGGCGAAAGCAAGCTCGGGTGTCACTTTTCGTCATCTGGGGAGGAGTTGCAACAGCACCAACATTTCCTAAAGCTTGAGAGCGTCGGTTACTGCAAATCCAAGAAAGCCTGGTCTTCGATTTCTTCGGATGTGAGGGTGAGGGAGGAGAAGAGAGGAGAGGAGAGGAGAGGAGAGGAGGGTCTAGTAATGAGTTGGAAGAGCAGAGGAGGAGAGAAGACTGTGTCGAGGAGATGGACCCTTTTGCTTTGCGTGGGCAGTTTCTTCACAGGGCTTGTCTTCACCAACAGGTACTCCATCTCCCCCAGTTTATTCCTACTGGGCGATCCTTTGGAAAGTTGATCAAGGCTCGATTCATGGTTTTGCATCCAAACCTATTACAATAACTAGTTTGTTTCTTTGCTATTTTTATCAATGTTCAATACTTTTTAAACCAAGAGGTGATTGAATGGAGGATTTTGGCAGTGATTTGGACTTGAATGTCGCATTTGTAAATTTCCCCCCCCCCCATCTTTTTTTTAGTGTGTTGTTGAGATCAAATGCTTTGATAGATCAGTTGATTGGTTTCATCAATAATCATCAACTTCAAGTGCGATCTCTATTTGAAATCATTCAAATATCCCAAGCACACTTGTTATGTAAAGGAGTAAATGACTGCAACTACAAGCTAACAATGAACAATTAATTAACACAGTAATTCTTCCCACTGGGGTCCCTATAAGATCTTCTTGTTGAAGAAAAGCATTTGTCTAGTTTACTATGAAAATAATGGGTGCTTCTTTTTTTTTTCTGTGTGCGCAAAAAGTAAGTAGTGAAGGTAGGATTTAATCCCAAAATGGTTTTTTCCAACTAGGTTGAGTGATATCTTCATAACGGGTGACTTCAGTTGAACATTTGGCTGGAGACATTTTTCTGTCAGTATTCAGAAGCATTGACTAACTAAGCTAGCTCACATTTCATAATGGGTATGTTCAATCGAACGCTTGGTTGTGGACGCGTATTACTGTCAATATTCATAACTTTAAGAAAGTGGTCCTTGTATAGACTTCAAGTTAGAATGTCATTGTTGAAATCAAGGTTTGTAATTTCGTGCATTGGTACTGTACCGATTAGGGCTCTGACCGGTATGTATCGATTTTCGAAAAAACCATAAAAAAGGCTTAAAAAAAAAGAAGAAGTTGCCATGTGTAGAGCTTTTATTTCCTTGTCCCAGGTGATATCGGCTCAATACATGGCAATACCAGCACCGTAAGCATATTGTCCAGTTTACCTTAGTCTGTGTATCGATATCCTATCAGACAAATAAATACTGTCTGTACCAAACAGTATCAAGCAGTATTGCGAACCTTGGTTGAAATGCTATTGGTGACAAGAATCATACACAACTACTTCAGTCAGATTTACACTGTTGATATGATGTTGTCACCAAAGTATTAGACCTTATATTTTCGTTAAAATTTAGATTTAATGTTTATCTCATAGTCGTTTCGTGCCTAAATGACAGGATGTGGATGGTGCCTGATGCAAAAGATATCATCAGAACAAGCAAGTCCAAGGAACATAGAAAAGAGGTCATTACTGAAAGATACTATCCAAAATTAGTGAGTACCTTCATGTTGCTTTACCATTGCCAATCAAGTATAGGATTTACTTTGCTAACATGACTTTAAAGCAGTAGATTAGGTTTTTTTCCCTTTTTTTTCCCTTTTTTTTCCCTCTTCAGTCTATCAGTACAAAGATTTTCAGAACTCAATTATATGTAGAAACTAAGCAGTGCTGATGCAGATAATCCTGCAAAACATTAAGTGATTTCTATTGTATCCTGAAGATATTGAATTCTTTAAGTTGTTTGACAATTCTTCTCTCTCCAGATGGACCAGAAGGAAGAGGCCAGAAAAATTCTGGGGGAGAACTCAACAACCGATGAGGATCTCCAGTAAGATACATTGTTGTTATAGTTGGATTTCATAGAATATTTCATGCTTGGAATTCTATGTATCATTTAATAGCACGAGATCGGAAAGAATAACTTTAATTCTAACAAGAAATAGAAAATCTGTGTGTCCAGGTTGCTAAATAAAACAATATCAAACTTAGAGATGGAGTTAGCAGCTGCAAGGATGGCACAAGAATCTTTGCTCAAGCGTTCTCCATTAGCTGAAGAGCTAAAGGCTATTAACACCAGTAGAAGACACAAATATTTTATGGTTATAGGAATCAATACTGCTTTTAATAGCCGTAAGAGAAGAGATTCTGTTCGTGCTACTTGGATGCCTCAAGGTTTGTAATTCAATTTAATATTCTTTTTCTCGTCATATTAGCTGGATTAACTTTGGCAGATGATCAGATCACAAATATATTGTAGGTGAAAAAAGAAAGAAACTTGAAGAAGAGAAGGGCATTGTCATCCGTTTTGTTATTGGTCACGGGTGAGCACTATTCCGGGATCATTCTGACCAGTGGACTGAGTAAACATTGTTGTATGCCCTATTATTTGTTTATATCTCTGTTAAGCATTATCTAATTGTTTATAAGCAGCATTTGTGTTTCCATGTATAGCTTGTTGTAGGAGAAAGCAAAGGAAAATGAGGAAAGAATAACGGTATCGTGGGCCAAGAGGCACCTGCAACTACTGGGGCTAACAAAGATCAAACTAACTGATTTCTAGGCCTGCCTTTTTCCTTATTGGTAAACATGGTGTCTAGATTACAATGGAGCAATCTTACTGTTGCACTGCACTTGGATTCTCAATGAAGGAAAATAGATTCTTTGATACTTGTTTAAGCACTGACAGTTTCTTCAATATATTTCCTTCTGGATCACTTGCAAACAGTGTTTTAACTTCAATACTGGTGATATTGGCACCGATATCAAGTAATGCATATCTCTTTAGATATACTGACTTCAATACGATCATTTCTTGTTCTATCTCATTTCAAGGTTATTAACAAAAAGGGCTCTGACAGAAGAGGCAGAATCAGACCTCAGAATTCAATTTGAAACCAGATTTCATCAATGTGTCCAATAAACTAGAACTCATGTTTCTAGAAACAAAATCTCAAATCCCAGTGCTGATTCCGTAAACTATGATGAGCACCTCTCACACCAAGCCCCCTTTTCTTTTTTTTGTTTTTACATGCATAAATTGCAGCAGATTAAGGTGCTTGTCACTTCATCAGAATAGAGACTTCTAAGGTCTTGTGCTTGAGACCATGGTTCGTCTTATCAGTCCGTACCGATGTACTGACCAGCTGTTGGTACGGTATGTACTGAGCTGTACCGAGTCATACCGAGTATACCAACACATCGTACATGGGGGCGTACCGATGTGCCTTCCATACTAATCTCCTGTCGGACCAGTATGTACCGCCCATACCGAGCGGTATGCTATGGTACGATGAACCTTGCTTAAGACTTTAGAAGTCAATACTGGACCTCCTCTCTCCCTGCATTTTGATGTCTGCTACAAATCTATTCCAGCTCTGTGAATTGAGGTCCAGTAAGGCCATAAAATTAGGCACTCATTAGATGTCTCAACCCTATTCAAGAGTTCAAGTAATAAGTGACCTATAATAAGCAATAAAGCAGAAATTTCTCAACTGTTTTCTCTATTTATATTGTTAAAGGATCTTCAAGAATAATGGTTACCAATTATTATTCAGAATGCTTTTTTATTTAATCTGGTAAATTTGAGCTTTTTGAATTCTGATTCTCCCTTAGATTGATAAGCCAATCACCTAATTATTTTATAGTTGCACCAGCTCAATATTTAAACAGAAGTAATAATAAGATGAGAAAATAACAGAGATCTTATTCTTGCATAGTCGACTTCATTGCATTATTTCTGCCACATTTTCACACTCCTTACTAACTTTTGTTGCATATATCAAGCAAGTAATGATTGGAATTGTTTGTAGTGCCACTTCTGGTGGAATTCTGGATAGAACAATTGAGGCTGAGGACAGAAAACATGGTGATTTCTTGAGGCTGGTAAAACACTTGTTTTTTCTTTTTTTTTCCTATTAGTCTTCTGTAACTTATCAGTGTCGCATATGGAGATGCTGCTAAAAGAGATCTCTTATGAGAAAGATAGAAAACATGGTAAATATGGACATATATTTGTTTGCAGAATCATGTAGAAGGATATCTGGAATTATCAGCCAAAACAAGAACATATTTTGCTACTGCAGTCTCTTTGTGGGATGCAAACTTCTATATTAAAGTTGATGACGATGTTCATGTAAATATAGGTAATATTCCTTTAAATTATCTACACTAAGATTTGTCTAGGTAACTTGATAAGCATCTTTATGCATGGGAACATATTTAGATAAATATGTAACAAGTTCTTTTTGCCAATTCCTGATGGGTAACACAAGGAAAGAATATTGCTTTCTCAGAAGTCCACTGGATAATAGCCTTTTAAAGGTCTTTTATATAAAAAGTAGTCAAAAATTATGCTGCCATACTACAGATGATTAATACTAGTGTTAATAGCTTTTCGAAGGTTTATAAAATTGTAAATTATAAATGTTATCCGTACCACAGACGCCTTTATATCACTATCACTAGTGTCCTGTTTTATACAACAACAGCACAGAGTGTCCAGATTTAGTCTTCCTAAATATCAATATAGTCAATTTAGGAGTGTGGAATTTTTTATGTTATCTTGATTACATTCTAAATTTTGCAGCAACGCTGGGGACTACTTTAGCAAGGCATCGATTGAAACCACGAGTATATATTGGATGCATGAAGTGTGGCCCTGTTCTTGCCCGGAAGTAAGTACCATTTGACGGATTCTGAATTATTGATTGCTTTAACATTGCTAAATGGTTTAATTTACAATGGAATAATACATCATGCTATAGGGGGGTGAAATATCATGAACCTGAACATTGGAAGTTTGGAGGGGTAGGCAACAAGTACTTCCGACATGCTACTGGTCAATTATATGCCATTTCGAATGAATTGGCAACCTATATATCCATAAACCAGTAAGAAAACCTTGGCATGCAAATTTTGATATCTTTGGTAATTGGCTTATGCTTCCGATGGATCCAAACTAAAGGGAGAGCAATTCTTTCTAAATGGTCTCGTATCTGTCTCTTTTGTTTCTATCTAATTAGAGTAATAGATAGCTTCTCAATTTCATTCAATTTCAGGCATATACTACACAAATATGCAAACGAGGATGTGTCACTAGGATCGTGGTTTATAGGATTAGATGCCGAGCACATCGATGACCGCAAACTATGCTGCGGTACCCCACCTGGTAACAATGCTTACCATCGTATTTGATCTTTGAATTGTTTATTGATGTTAATTTCCACAAGTTCCCAGCTTTTTATAAATGCATTTCGCCTCATCTAATTACATGAAAAACTTTACACTGGGAATTGCATCGTAATAAATCTATCATAATCAGTTATCCTGCTGTCTTTTTGCATTAAGTACCATTTAAAATAGATGATCAAGAGATGCTCAATGTTTAGTCTTGTAAACCGATTCTCATTTCATGCTTATATTTACTCTCAAAGAATGTACTTAAGATTTTACTTCTGAAGTAATAACCTCAAACGACTTTCGGCATTCTCATAGTTAATCTTCACAATGACTGTCGATAGTGCATAAGCGTGACAATGAACTGCAGATTGTGAGGGGAAGGCCCGGGCAGGCAACACCTGCGTTGCCTCATTTGATTGGAACTGCAGTGGTATCTGCGATTCCGTTGATAGAATCAAAGAAGTTCATCGACGATGTGGCGAAAACGAAAGTGCTATCTGGAATGCAGTTTTCTAACCGATGCATCTTCTTTTAATTAGGTGGATGGGCTACACACTATTGTGACAATGTATCATCATGGAATGTAAGTTCACAGGGGAATTATAGTGGAGTAGATTTTGGAAATGGCCGTCTTCATTTTACCAGAGGAAGCCATGGGTTGGGTGAATGGGTCTTTGTGGGACATTCTTTACAATGTCATCGCCTATCTAATCTCAAATGAATGGTTTTGATGTAGAGAAATAAATGCATAATTGGATGCAAAATTATTTTTAGTTCATATTACTTGAGATGTGTTCGAGGGTCGATCTTGGTACAACAGTAAGGTTAGTTCTTTTACGACTGAGGAGATCCAGATTCGACTTGAATCACAGAAACAAATTTATTTAGAGGCAAAGTTAAACTCTTAACTCTCTACTGACTCCCTATTGACGAGAGATGGGGATGTCTTTTGTTTTTTATATTGCTTGAGATGTGGTTGATCAGCTAATGGCGAGTCTTATATGATGAGTGTCTTCCAACACAATTGAAGTGATGTGTGGAAGTACCACTCAAACCATCGCTAATTTCAATCTCCTACGTCCCGTGCAGGATTTCCACACAAAGCCTACCCTGACATCATTCTTATCTTCTATCTTTAGGAGATCAACATGATCATAAACAGCAGTAATCTCTTTTAGCGACATCATCGACGTCCTTACCAAAGCTTTGGCATCGCTCCCCGTAACTTCACCTCGGACTCCTTCTCTACCCCCCCCCCCCCAACTCTTACGCAAGAAGGGCAGAGCACAAGCCACGAGAGGATGGAGACAGAGATCCCAACTCTCCCGGACGCCATGCCAACGGCAGTTGACGGTCACAGTACGTAACGCAAGGTGTTATCCAGCGACAGAGGAGGGTTGATGCAAACCAGGCCATGCGACGTCACCGGGCGCATGCTTCTTCGCCAACAAGCTCGGCATCCCTCCCTACCCTACCCGACTTCACCTTCGACTCAAAACTCTTCGTGCAAGATGGCAGAGCAAGCCACGAGTAAAGGGAAGACGGAGATCCCAACTCCTGCATCGCCATGGCAACAGCAGTTTCTCGACACGAAGTCCCAAAGCGACTACTGGGGGGGGCTCGTCCGCTGGCTAACGGGGCCCCACAGTATCTATCG
>LVTN01000267.1:101464-145695 GCA_001649415.1 Musa itinerans | reverse complement strand
CCTCTCCCCCACCCCCATGGAACTAAAGATTTGTGATTTGTTTGCCACTCATGGAACCAAAATTTATGATTTGTTTGCCAAAGGTAAGAAATGAGAGCCATGAGATATGCATCACTTATAGAATGTATCAATTTGCATATTAATTTGATCAGACAATTGGACTAATCAGCCAGATTGAACAGATAATCTAAGCATTGTCTAACTACCAACCACTCAACCAAGTGACAAACTGACAGGCATAGAAATAAGACCTTAGGCAGGACATGATGGGTGCTTCTGGGTCTAGCCACCTCTCTAATCATTGTGGCTGGTTTTTAAAGCAATAATTGGACAAATGAGAAGTGATGGGGAAGCTATCACATATGAAGTTATAATGGGCCAAAAGTCCATGGTTACCGCAAGGCTGGCTCTATATGCATGGGTCTAAAGAATGAGACACCCATCAATGACCAATTAAACCATCTAACAACATCATAGGCAAGCCTCATTCAGTTGCATTTCTCCTGTAGTTAATTTTGTCGTTGAGTTTTTAATCTGTTTATAGGAACTATACAGACTAATTTTGCCACACATTGAACATATTCAACACAGTATTCCCTGATACAGCTTCTCACTTGTAAATTATGTCAATTTCCATTGTTTATAATTCCCAATAAACAAAAGATCAGCTAAACGATGTTCAACAATCTATACTTAAACTCATCCAGAAGATCAAACAAACAAGGTAAATTGCAAAAATTATCATGCTGCAGTAAACAAATGCAATTAAATTGCTAGGACAAAAGATAGAAACATGTTACATGAACAACAATAGAAATAACAAGAATATTATGATTTTACCACTGAAAGGGAAAGATGTTAATTATCAAAAGGGTACTTCGGCAATAGCTCATCAAATATAAAAAAACAATTAGAGAAAATACTAGAAGTAATAGAAGAACCAGATACTGACAGTTGTAGCCTTGTCAGCATAAGTCATCGCTCTACCAATATTTTGCACCCCAAACTCAAGATTGTGAATTGTGAAGATCACTCGAGCATTACTCAGCCCATAATATATGTAATGTTCCTTAAATAACCAAGCTACAGGAGCACTGGACCAGTCATGGCAGTGTAAAATATCCTGTCCAAGGAAAAAATCAGTCAAGGTCTGTTGAAAAAAAGGATCAAATAAGCATGCAAGAGAAAGTCTGAAGTGATGGAAGCATGTTGGTAAGCTTACACCCATAATGGACAAACCTCAGTTGTCATCCTGCAGAGATACTGGTAATTGGTAAATGGATATCTACCTTGTACCATACACACAAACTCTGGTCATGCACACAGGCTTTACTAGATTGTTAAATTCTAAGGTAAAGACAGTGACTGATAAAAAAGTGCACTTTTAATTAGCATTTTAGTACAGAATGAAAAAATTAAACATAAGACTGTCCATGCAAAATTAATGGATATTAACAGAAAAAATATACATTACTTCACTACTAGCACACTAAGTTAAAACGAGTTTGTCATCTCGTTTAGATCTTGGAAAGCAAGGACAGGGATAGTGATTTCCTGGTGAAACATAGGGTCATGGCTCTATTGATGTTTCAAGATTAGGGACGGTTAATGCATGCTGTGCCACAGGTGTCATCCTGCAGCGATAGCAGTAAATGGATATTTAACAAACTTTTTTATGAATAAATTCAGCCATCAGTGCATTCATGTTAATAGAAGACAAATTTCTAAAAGGAAGGCATGTTCTCAAGAGAAAATGATCACATAATAATCCATCAAACTATAATAAACAAGACTCTAGTTTTCAACATGATATATTGAGGCACAAGAACAGCATGTCTTTCTTTTAACTTACTGGTCGAAAGCCACTCTGAAGAAGAAACTCAAGAGCAGCATGACAAAATAAGCCAAATCTATGACCATCATCACTCCTTCCGTAGATGCACCCAACTGAAAACATCCTGCAGAAGATTATAGCATGGTGAACTCCCAACATATTGATCTTCTCACCAATCAGAAGGTAATGCTATTAGTTTAGTTCATATTATACTTCACAAATTATAATAATCACATGGAAGTTCTCTAAAAAAAAAGTTTCTTTATTTCTGGTATTCAAAAGTAGAGACTAGAGAGCACAAAGACCTACAAAAGCAACATCAACCATTTTCTCAAATATTGGGAACTTTATCTAGCTGGTTAGCTCGAATTGGAGGTCAAACCAAACTGGCCCCTCAAATTCCTCAATTAATTCAACAAACCCGAGCTCAGGATGGAATCTTTCTCACCCTAACTAAACCTTAATCACAGCATACAATGAGGTTTTTCAAAAATAAATCTTTCTCATCCTAATCAGAGCATATATAAGCATCCTTTAAACATGTTCATCCTATATTAAATGAGCATCACATTATAAGAGATTCAAATCTCTAGTAAAGAGCTATTAGATTTAGTGGATCATCTAAATTACAAGAGGTTCTAACTTCAGAGTACTTTGAATATGAACAAATTATAAATCACAATATCATATAAATTATATTGCCAATTGGGGTTGGGTATGCGTTGGGTCAAGATAATTAAACTCAAGTTGAGCAACAGATCAAATCCAGAGACTTTGGTTGGGTTTGAGTAGGTTTTTAGGTAAAAACCAACCTAAGCCAGATTTTCCCTAGCCATCCAGACAAATGGTCAGGTATGATTCGAACCTAACCCATGTTACCATCCAGTGGAAAACCAATTCAAAAATGTCCATATTCTCTTTTCATCCCTAAATATCAAACCCTCACTCAAATCTTTTAGTTACAAGTTATGCAAAGCCACAAATTCTAAGGCACCCTTCAGTTGTTTATTGGAAAGCACACAGACAACCTTGAGCTGTAGGATTAAATATAGATGGGAAAAAAATACAATTTAAGAAAAAAAGTGGAAAATAATCTAAACCAACTATTAAAGAAGAGGACACTAACAATATACCGAACCAGGCTAATAATTAAATTGCATCAAAATAGAAATGAAAGAAATACATGGTCATTTGGTTGAGTTCTAAGAGATGCAGTTATGCAGCAAATTCCTGGAGGTTAGTAGTGCTGAAAGAGGATGTTGGAAACTAACAGAAGGAAACTTATGGAACGCAAGAATATACCAATAAATGAAACTAACAGAAAGAATCCAAGTGAAAACCAAAAGCTTATGTAATGAATGCATTAAAGATGTAGAGAAGGCTATACAAGCTTAGTAATATTAAGAAATGATCGACGTTCTACTGTTCTAGAAGAATAGGGTAAAACTTATGGTGTTTCACTATGTTTAAAGATTATAGAAAAAGTGACAATTAGCAATTTCCTACAACAGACTAACTGAATTAACATAACAGATGTCTCCAAGAAAATCAAAGCACATGCTGATGCATTTAACTTAAATAATGTAAGTACTTGAAAAGTAAAGGATTATCTTTTCCACTCCCTCTCCCTCTCCCTCTCCCTCTCTCATTTCTTCTCCTGTGTCGCTCTCAATTCTTTCAATATCGTCCATGATCATTTAGTGAAAGGCTATTTGTTCAAGAAGAGGATATAAGTCCAAGATTCAGTCCAATATCTCCTCAAATCAAGGTAAATCCAAACCTAATTTCTAATCTAACTTCATGCAAATCGATAGGACTTACACGCACTGTAACATTAGTCTAAATCCAAACCTAATCTAATTTCTTGGCCTTCTTTGTACCACATTACAGACTGGCACACTGTATTGGTACATGCCAGCAGATTCCAGACCCATACGAGTCTGACAGCCTACAATGATAAAGGCCCGCAACACAAAATTGAATTCCACGAGTAATACTATCTTACAGAATAAAAATCATGACATATGAGATGCCAAACAAGCTAAGGAAACACACTTCAAACAATATGTATAACAGGAAAATTAAAGAAAAAAGTAACTTAGTATTACACATAATACAGTATGATAGTAATCTTCCCATGCAAAGTGACGACCAACTGAACTAACTCTAGATTAGATACGCTTGGACAATATAAAGGATAGAACTACAAGTACAAAGCCCTAAACAAAAAATTTGCTTTTACAATACACGTAAGAGGATTTGCATAATAATCTGCAGAAGAAATTACAACACAGCTAGAGACAGTTTTGCCTAAAAAGAGTGCAAAGCTATTAATGCATTATGTATTCATGTACATCACTGTTGAACCAACTTAAAAGACAAATAAATAAGATTCTTCAAATTACTAATTTAGTTGTATAACTGTTAACAAAAATAAATTAAGAAATGTCCTTGCAGATCTGTCAACCTGGATTAAGCCAGACGAACTTTGATATTTCCACAATTGGTCATGACTCAGTCTCACAGGGCAACAATCACAAGAATCTAAAAATTTATTGTGCAACAAATGTGCATGACCACCTTGCTCTGGACCATGAAGAACCAATTAAGATTAATAATTATATTGCTTTGTGTAGCTTTATTTTTATAGGAAAAGCCACAGGAGAAAGTGACATTACCTTTGAATAAGGAGAATAAGCTTTCCTTCCAATTACCAACACCCCCCTCCCCCCTCCTCCCTCCTCTTCCTCCTCCTCCCCAATGCATCCAATACATAAAAAAATAAAAAAAAGAGCCATGGTAACATATAGTTTCCATGCTAAAAAGAAGGAATGATTTGAACAACTTTCAGATGCATATAATTTTGTAGAAGTTAAAGATAACCAATGGAATGGACAAGTACAGGATACAAGAGAGAAAGTTAATGCCTACCCATTTTTAGGCTCCAAAAAGTATACAGGAAGGCCCTCAACCTTTCCGAACCAGACACTTATTTCCGTTTCACCCCAAGCAAAACTATTACGGTGATGGAGGTCTTTCACCTAAATTGTAAGAAACATGTCAAGAAAATTTTCCAATATAAACATACATCAGAAACAATATAACAGGCACCACAGATGTCTCAACAATGAAGTCTATGCTCATGATATATTCAGAAAAACAGCACTTCCTTTAACATATCTAACAAACAATGATGTCAATCTTAATAGCCATTTAGGAGCAAGAGAAGTTTACATTACTAAGATTCATGCAATCATATTTTGGAAGAACAACATCGACTGTATGGCCTAAATCTTGAACTGCACGAGATAGACTTGTAACAACATCACCAAGGCCACCAACCTGCAAAGAAGAAAAAAAATGGTAGACCAGAGAATTGACCATCAAGGTAATATGATGAGAACGGATACTTTGTTCAACTCATAGATAATGTAGATTAAGATATACAACTCTATTACTAAAGAAATCAAAGTTGAAAGTTGGCAATCATGAAACTACCAAAAATTTTATCAAATTATAATTTAAAAAAAGTTGGTGAATCAGAAACTTTAGAATAGTTACTCTTAAGCTCCAATACTAATAGAACTGCATCTCACCAAACAAATTGTGGCAATCATTTTAACTTACGAAAAATAAATAAAATTTGTTGAAGGTAGGTACACTTGGTCATCAACAACATTTAACGTACACCAAAGCAGAGTTCACCTAACTGATCCATATCGGTATACTAATCGACCATACTGACATACCGTGTGTTAGTACGACGAGGCATACTGACAACATGAAAAAATAGCCAAAAATAGCTCCAAAAATTCCTAAAAATAAAAAAATAAATTAGGGTTTTTAAGTTGGAAATAAATATAAATTTAGTATAATTTTAGCAAAAATAATCTAAATTAGGAAAGAATAGTGCACATATCTTTTTCGGGCTTTGAGGAGTAACTTTGTGGTACGTTCTAGATTGTCCTTCCGTTGATATTGAATTATCTACAAAGAAATTATTTGAATTATTAGATTATTTGTTAAACAACTTAAACTGTAAGATTCAAATGAATCAAGTAATCGATCAATGGATATACTTGGTACTAAAACCAAAAAGAACGACGGGACTCCACGGATGATGGATAGGAGTCCTCAATTGTATGTATCTATATATCAATTTGATATGTTTGTCAAAACCAATATTGACATTGATCCTATGATATAGTATATTGATACACTGTATGCTATCGGTGCATCAATGTGGTGATGGTTACAGTTTGATCATCGTTAACCATACATGTCCGAGGCAGCTCTTGAGGCAAGTACGATTGTGGCATGTATTGGTGCGGAGGTTGGAGAATGTCGAAACTTCTACTTTTGCCACTGATTTATTGCTCCATATCATAAGATCGATCACTGCACTATTGCTCGAAGAAGAATTACCAACTATCACCATCCTGCTATTGGCCGTAGGATTCTTCATAATATGATGGCTATGAATACGATGAGCTCCACTCTATGTCTATGTCATGTAGTCTCAATCGTATTTGCTCAAAATCATCCACTGTCTTCCTCTTCCCCTTTTATGTATAATCTTGACCAGTACTTTATCGAACTCCATGATCTGAATCTTGAGTGGCATACATAAAATACTATTCCTTGGTCTATGCACCACCCTTAAACGATCAAATGAAGGGATAGAAATGGTTTAAAAACCTTAAGATCTAGTTCAAACAGTCAAATGGACCATTCAAATTCAACAATCCTAGCCATTGATTAGTATCGGTTGAAATCCAACCATTACCAATCGATATAGGTCGATAACAGTTGGATTTTGAACGTTCCGACTGGTACAAGACACATATCAAGCAATACGGGGTCCCTTGCTATGAACTGCCCAGTACAAGGTGGTATGCATGTTGATCTCCTATCGGACCGGTACATACCGCCCAATACAAGACAACATGGCAAACTCTGCACCAAAGTATCTCACTCACTCTAAGTTCCTAGGTATTGCTTGTGGATGTACACGATAAGCTTTGATTACTTGAACTTTGAACAAATAAAGTTTGATTCCGATAGGACTTGTTTTTCTAAGGACACCAACTAGAATATAGGTTTTAACTCTTCCACATGCCACCTTGAGAATAATATGATTTGATTGACGATCCACTAAACATAATATCATTAAATTTAAGCCACTCAAAATTCTTATCATAATCGTGTCATAAAACTTATCCTTAAATTTTGCTATTCAACTGCACTGCTTATAGATTACATTTAGGTTTTTGATAATTAAATGAATGTCCTTTGCAACCATTGATTTTTTACAGGTGTTTTAGCTTATTCCATGTGTATAATCTTTTTTTTTTCCAGGTGTACCATATCAGCCATAATTTGTAGTTATAGTCTCTCAACACCGATAATTTTTTCCCCACAATCATCCTCTACTATGAGTCTTAGCATGCTTCATATTCTTCTCACCCATTTTTCACTCTTGATTTATATTTACTTACCTTTTGTTCACAATATTCTTCTTTGTACCAGTTCACTCGAGAACTTTTACTCTATTGTTTATACATCTTTCGATTGTTTCTACTTTCTTATCACTCTTCCTGTGCTTTTTTCCTTTTCTGTTGTTTTCTTTGTTTTCCTAGGTTCTTAAATTGTTTTACTTTTCACAGATGGCTGTTTAGGCCAATCTGTGTTCAGTAGCAGCAACCCAAAACCCACTAGCTAACTTACAACCTAGACAAGAAATGTTCTATAGGTATAGCTACAATTTTTCTCAACATCTCAGGTATGCACAAAACCTAACAAATTTAAGTGTATACCATAAATAATTTTTTTTGTGAGATTTTTAAACAACTAAATAATTTGGAATAAAAAGGAAAAATGCATTTAAAATCAAGTTATCTCACCAAAATAACCAATTCAATAAAACATATATGGAAATTCTCATTCAAGTTTTTACGTCTTCCAATAACTTACACATGAATAGAAGCTTTGGTTAGAATTCTATTAAAAAGATAAAAAATCATACGAGAATAAGGAAGGAATTTTTTAAAAGGAAAATTAAAAAATGCAACAGATGGAGGAATCTAAAGGAACCTACAATTCAAAGGTACAATTTTTCTAACAGTACTGAGCGCTGATGATGAGAATGTTACTCTGAATGCTCAACAGAAACAAGTTGAGGAGGATTGTATGACCAGGAAGAATGATGTGTGCCATGCCAGCAGAATTTTAGTATTAAACTCAAGCAAAATTAGATCCATAATAGCATTTTGCAGTCACTAGCATTCCATATACAAAATAACTGTATGTTTCTACTGGAACCAATCATTACGATTGATGGTCATGATCTTATCCTAGCTCCTAAATATCTAACTTCCATAGAGGTCATGTAAAGTTCAATATATAAAGTTTACCTTTGCTATAGGTGCCATCTCAACAGCAATATGTACAATATGCATGGGAGGTTCCTTTGCAATTCCTCCAGTGACAGGAATATGATAGTCCATCCCATTTCTGTTATCATAAATCCCACCATTTTCCCTCTCCGAGAAAACAAAATCCATCATGTAGGCATCCATTGGGACCTTAACTGCAACAATAAACAATGTCACTTTAATAACCTATGATGTTGATCATTGAACTGTGATATCTAAAATATGATGCTAAATGCACGTGAATTAACACACCCTTATAACAATTAACAAGAATCTAGAAGTAAAACCATTTAATTGTAAAACAACTATAAACAATTATTACTTTGCCTAAAGATGTGACTTGCTATTATTTTCTGAAAGAACTTGATACTCTTAAACTTACTTGGCATTAAGGCTGTTAATTGATCAGGTTAGGTTGGAATTAGATCAGGTCGAGCTGAACTAGCTAGGATGTATTGACCAACCTGAACCAGATCCAACGTCTCATCAGGACAAGATTTGATGTGACCATCTCTATAGATATAGATCACCCGAGGTGGAAAAACAAGCTAGTTAGGATGGATTGGTGGGTTGACACATTGAGCCAATGTTTTTTCTATTTACTGGTTAATCACCAAGTTGGATCAATTTGAGCCTCACTATGAAGTAAACATGTGGTTGACCTGAAGTCAACCTGATGTATGAAATTCATTAGTTGGGTAGACTGATTGGATCTGGGTCAGCTGTTGACCAGATAGTTTCAGATGAAGATTGCCTAGTTGACCTTTTAAAAGTAAATGCATGTTATATAAATTAATATAAGATGTCAAAATAACATTGAAACAACCAATTAATTTACATTAACTACAGCAAAAACATCAAAGTGAGTAATATCAGACAAAATCTTCACCACCCGAGTGATTAAATAATAGACATGTAGAAATGTGCTTTTAAGATTTTCTTTACTGTACAAACTCTGACCAGTTGCTTTGAGATGTGAACTGTTTTCTGCAGGCACCATTTTCTGGGGAGGTAGGGGACCTTTACGGTGATTCCAACGGTTAAATGAGCATTTAAACCAAACTTCTGGCTTGCCATTTAGAACTGTGTGGTAGGGATTATAGAAAACAGTGACCATTCTTCCAGCTCGCACATCAATTGGCTCAGAATATACTATATGCTTTTGAGACAACAAAAACAATTTCATTGTCCTTTCCTTTGTTTCAGCCTTCATGCGTACAGTTTTCTCAGTCTGTGAAAACCAAACGAGTAAATGTGAAGCTGAGTCTAAATTTCATGTTATGCTCAAACATTAACAAAAACAAACAAGGACCTAAGAACAAAAAGGTTTCTTATCTTCTTTATGTATTATTATCCAGTATTAGTACTGAATCATTCAGGCAAACCATGATACTAACCTTTTTACGAATAGCTTCTTCTTTTGATCTTCTGTCTTCCTGAAACTTTCTGTAGATTTGGTTTTCTTCTTCGACCCAGGACACTTTTACAGGTATGCTCTTCGGCACCGTAGCATGGAAATCCTGCAAGTTGTTATTGTCATAGACAACTGCTTTCCCTGGTGGACCATCAGCAAAAACCCAATCCAGTACCAGTGCTCGACCAGGTACAGCAACTGTAGAAAGAAACAACTACTAATTAAGAAAACATCATATGCAGTAACTTCAGAATCTAACAATGCATTATGGTAGAGGAGTTAGTATGAGCGTGATGAGTAAACAAATTAAAGTTATTCATCTGATAGAATTTGAGTTAGATTTACTCCCAAACAATTTGATTTGCTGTACAGCCTAGTCAACCTAACCCTTGAAAACTTGTTATAATACACTAGGTTACTGACACATCACTCATATTTGTTCGAGTTAAAATCAAACAGATTATGTCATTATGCTCAAAGGGAAGAGTGTCTTTCTGATACACATCGTCAATATTGAGGTGTAGAGATGGACATATGTTTTCCACCAAACAAAACTCCATTGTCACACATATTCCACTCTATGTAGGTAATGTGGATAGAAGTCTGAAATTGCTATTGATTCTAAAACACTATTCCTTGAAATAGGGTTTTTTTTTTCATTTTCAGCCATCTTTTCAGCTGATTTTTGGAATTCAGTAGGTACATACCAGTGTAACGACACTGCACGGGTATCAACCAGTACCTAGGGTCAGTATGAGATGGCAATCCTTGGGCTTAAGCATTGTAGGTTTCTCTAGCAAAGCTGAACCAGACAAGTTATTGGATTATTGATTGCTTAGGCCATTAAAATCACATAGGTGCATATATCTTCCCACTGAAGCATTGAGAAGAAAAAGGTCTCTTTATTATAGTCATAAATCTTTCGCAAATTGGAACAAACAACAAACTTGATTTAAAATTAGTAGGATTTATACAAACGGAACAACAATTTTTACATGATTACTCAATGGGTAGACAAATTGAAGGACAAGATCACTGTGACCATAACTTGGTTAAAAATACAACGATTAGAATCTTAAGGAAGCAGTTGGTGAAGAAGTTCAATCACAAAACAATTCTGAGACCAAGATGGAAGAAGAGATGTTACTAGTTTCAATAGTTTTTCCCTATTTTAAGTTTGAACACACAGAGACATAAACCAAATAATTAAACATGAAAAAATTTCCCAAGATGAGAATGGAAATCAGTTGTTTTCGATCATGGTAAATTGGAACAAAAAATGAGCTAGAACACTAATACCTCTGTTCCAGATCAATTGTAAAAAAAAGTTGTTCATTTACTGCATAAGGAAACAATTATGACAAACTACCACAAAACTAATTGTTCAAATATTTTAGTGATTGTTTATTCCTTCTTTCTTTAACTTAAACATATCATTTGTTTTCCAGCTTCTACCATCCAGCCAAAATTTTGCATTGAATGCTTTGGATACATATTGGAGTCTTGAACTTTGGATTTCAGAGATATATTAAGTTAAGCTCTGTAAGAAATTAGTCGTAGTCATTGAAGGAGTCAACTTCAGATAAATCCCACAATGACCTTAAGAAGCTTTTTTTTTTTTTTTCCAAAAGAAGCTTTTCTTTTAAAATCACAATCAACGACAAAAATATTGACTGTTGAGAACTTTGAAATTTGTAATGGAATTATGAAAAATGAATTTCTTATTGCGCATTAATAAGATATAAATTTCAACAATTTTATTATTCATCATATAATATCAGCTCCCATCCTTTATAAAAGAACCAGCAATTGATGGACATTTGTTTGATGACTATACATGAAAAATCACTGAGATAATATGAACTGAAGAGCGTTGACTGATGGAAGAGGCAATTTCCTAATCATATAAAAACTAGACAAACTTTTCGATATTGTCTTTTAATGCCCTCAAATCTCAATATTAGCATGTCAATCTTGTAAGTTCAAGTTCACTACTCTTTCTGTAATAAAAAAAAAGTACATTACTCTTTCAGTGTGCTGCTCTATCTTAATTTTTGTTGCTTTTCTCATATTCTTCTTCACAAGATCAGCCTATTGGATATGTCAATAACCGTTACTCACACATCCTTATCCATGCAACAAAGTCAAATCTTCAATTCTAACTTTCACATACTTATCCAAGCAATAAAGTCAATGACCATATGCATTAGCATGTACTCCTGTTACCATACTATTAACCTCTGACCTTGTTTAACTAGTTCCTTAAGAATTAATGAGAGTAACAATCAATTAATACATTCCATCTGAATATCCATGCAATTTGGTAGATATTACCAGTAGTGCAATGATAACTATAGGTAAGTTGAGATGAGCAGAAGGGCAAGTAGTTCGTGATGAGAAGGTTTCCTTCGCACATCAAGATAAATGTAATGCCAGGAAAAGGTACAAGATTTTTAAATATAAAAATCCACAAAGAACTGCACATAGGATCATAAGAGAGTAAACATCTAAAAACACATACCATCCGCAAACCACCAATCACCATCTCTTTTTTCAGAATGGGAAAGCTTCTCGATAATGGACAGTCCTTCATCCCAGTTGTTACAACCTCCATGAATCCAGATCTCTGCAGCATGAGAAAGTGGACGGCAGCTTCGATTATAATACAATCTGACCCTATCGCCTCCTTTGAATAAACTAGGTTCTATGTGCCATATATGGTGAGCAGAGTTTGAAGCCAATTTCATCACATGATTAAAACCACGCTTTTTTTTCTCTACCTCCACCTTTGCCTGTGCTCTGTCAGCTTCACTTGCAACCTTTTCTGCTTCCTTCCGGCGTCGTTCTTCAGCCTGCCTTTCTTTTTCAGCTTGCTCAGCGGCAAGTTTTTTGAGTTTCTTGTGTTCCTCTTCAAGTAAGAAATCTTCAAATGCAACTTCATCCATACCACCTTCCACAAGTAGAAAAAAATCTTCCGAATTATTATTCTCATAAGTGTTAGCACCATTAAAAAACACATAATCAACTCTATATGCCTCCTTAGGCACATAAATTTGACAGGACCACCAGTCCCCCTTAATATCAGCTTTCTGCAGCTTTTCTGTGAAAAATTTCCATCTCCAACCATTGTATGCACCCTTGATCAAAACATCAGCTTCATTTGCCAAAGCTGATGAGCTTCGGTTCAGGAAAACTTCGATAACTTGGTCAGGATTCACGATTTGTGGAACAACAAATACTTTATTCCCTCTTGAAAAATTTTGATCAGCGAGATTCTCCAGAAGCTGTTTATGTGCTCGCGCATCCATATCTGCCTTCAGTTTGACTAACGATTCTTGAATAGCTGCAGTTGTGTATGCTATACCATTTTGATCTTCAGGTGGTTCATCAACGTCAATAATATCCAAATTACTCTCTGACACAGCTACTTTTGTCTCCTTTTCTCCAGCTATCGCCATACTTTCTGCTATGGTATTTCTGCCTATCTGATCTTTAACAGAAACCATTTCTTTTCCAGCTTCACTGAACTGCTCAGTCATGGCCTCTCTTCCAATTTCTTTGTCACTATGATCAACTGCCACAAGCTGAGATATCAGACCAGTTCCATCTCCTTCATTCCCAATCTCAGCTATTTGTCCATCAGTTTCAGCATCACAAGTGTCATCAGAAGGCATGTGTGCAAAATTCTGTTGATCTATCTCATCACCTGCCAGTGCTTTTTGCTCTGTTTCTCCCAGGACATCTAATCTCCTTTTTCCTACAGTGCTTGGGATTCTTGAACTCGAAGCAACTTCAGCTGTTTGTGCTTCACCAGCAACTCTTCTATCAGTCAATCCACTGCTAGAAATTGTATGTTTGCTGGAGCTTGAACTTCCCGACACTTCCTTTTCATCGACCTTGTTTAGGTCTTTCTTTCGCATGCTTGTTCCTGCCTGCGGTTTCGGAGCAAAGCCTCTAGGGTTGGAGGCTTTGGTCATTGGAATCAAGCTCCTTCTTGGCCGCCTCTTTGAATAGCCTGTGGAATGCAACTAAAAACGTGGAGAAAAATATACAAATATACTTGAAGAAGAATTTGACCGCACAATGACATGAGAATCACCGACCTGAACCTGCTAGCATGCGAGGTGTAGCACTGATTCTTGTAACTTCTTGAAACCTCAAAGATGACTGAATGAAAAAAAAAAAGAAGAAAGGAAAATAAAAGAAGATGAAATATGCCAAGAAGTATATGATAAACCATAACCACAGATAAGTGTACAGTGCAACAATTTATCCTGACAAAAACAAAACATAGCAGGTATAGAACTTGTGAATGGATCGTAATTTTCAGCAATTTCAGATTTTGCACGGACAAATTAGCATCCTTCACATCCAAGAACAAAAATCTTTCCAATCAAATCAAATAAACCAACTAGACTACAAATGAGAAAAACAACCAAACAAACAATAAAAACAGGTAACTTCAGCTGTCGCACGGACAAATCAGCTCCCTTCCCATTCAAGAACTGAAATCTTCTTGCCTATCAAAGCGAAAAAACCAACTAAAATACAAATGAGAAAACAACCAAGTACAGGTAACTTCAGCTTTTGCACGGACAAATTAGCTCCGTTCTCAATCAAGAACTGAAATCTTCTTGCCCATCAGAGCGAAGAAACCAACTAAAATACAAATGAGAACAACAACCAAACAAACAATAAATACAGGTAATTTCAGCTTTTGCATGGACAAATTAGCTCCCTTCTCAATCAAGAACTGAAATCTTCTTACCTATCAAAGCGAAGAGACCAACTAAAGTACAAATGAGAAAAACAACCACATAAACAATAAAAACAGGAAACTTGAGCCTTTGCGTGGACATATTATCGCTCTTCTCATTCAAGCACTGAAATCGTGCCTATCGAAGCAAAGAAAAACCAACTAAACTACAAATGAGAAATAACAAAACGAACAAATATAAAGACAAAGAAAACAAGAAAAACAACGTGTATTACTGAATAGTAGTCTCAAGATCGGGAACTGAGACCAAAATCATTCAAAAACAACTCAAACTCTTCCACCGAGTATTTATGCATGCTCAAAACAAGGGAAATCCCTCCGAGTCGACCAAAAGGAAGAATCTTTCACGAATGAAGACAGATCTTATTAGCTTACCTGCGAAAAAAGCCCAAGAACCGACCGAATCCTGAGGTGGGAGTTCTCCGACATGGTACCCCGGCAACAAACAGGCCGCTGCGGCTGGAGAGCCATCGCCACCGTCGCCACTCCGAGGTCGCCCAAGGCCGGTTCAGGGCCCAGACGAAGAGACAAGGAAGTGTGGGTCTGAAGAGATCCAAATGATAGGCGCCGACTGTTGCTCGAATCAAGAATGACGGACGAGAAAAAAGAGGGAATTTTCGGGATTTGGATTCGGGATCGTGCGGCGGAGGCCAACAAATTCGTGTTGGCATTGCTTGATTTGCGGTGGTCTCCCGGCGTCCACGTGAGTGGACTACATTTGAGCGGCTTCGGTAGCCGTAGATGATCGTAAAGCTCGGGAAATTATGTGGTTATCGGAGATTACGGTGAATGGGCTTGTGTTTTTTTTTTTTTATCGTGCGAGTAACTCAAAAGCTTGCTGATAATTGTAATTAATATATCGATTAATTGATGATCAAATACTATTATCAAATTTGATCAACGATCATGAGTCATGGAGTTATTTTGGAATCAGCGTTTTGTAAACTTTGGAATAGAAACCATTCCCAATTATTCTACTTCTTCTTAAGTCAATGATTTTTTTATTTTTTACTTTTTTATTTTTTTTTCTCTCCATTCAAATAACCCAAAACCAAAAAATTAATATTTTTTATAATTATTAATTATTAATACTTTTTTCTAATAACCCAAAACCAAACCACTAGAATTTGGGTTTCAGTTCAAAACTATGAAACTATTGATTGGTTCTAGTTCTAATTTTGAGTTTGTTTTGAAATGATTTGATTCTAACCACAATTGAATCGAAGATAGAGTTAGTAACCAAAATTCTAAAATGAATTTGGAGATGAATTCTCATAAAACACTCGTTCAAGCCAAATTTCTTGAGATGAGTTATTTTCTATCAAAATCAATATTGAAATTTTATTTCAAACTCAAAATTTATTTCATATATATATATATATATATATATATATATGTCCAATCAAAGTTTTCAGGAGTTTGAAATCCAAACCCACTATTGCACCAGTTTTGATTATACTTTCTCTTTGAGAGAGATAGACTATTCAGCAACGTCTGTCTCTATTCAAGGTCTTAGGTTTTGTGCCAATGCAATATGATAGAGTGGTTGTTCATGGCTTTAGATAACTAAAAACTTATGAAAGAAATTACCAAACTCATTGCTCTAAGGATCTAAGGCGCACCATCTTTGTGATTAGACTTTTGAGATTTTTATTGATCATAAACGTTTCAAGTATTTATCTATTCACACGAGAGCTCAACACAAGACAATAAAGATTAATAATAGACCTTTTCAAGGATTATAACTATAGCATTAATTATCATCTAGGAAAAGCTAATTTTGTTATTGATACCTTGAGTCGAAAGCCTATAGGATCAATTACTCACCTACTTAACTTTAGATCGTAAATGATTAAAGGCTTCATAGACTTAGGATTGAAGCTTATAAGGGATGCAACTTAAGAATTTCTTACTTGCTTGATAGTAAAATCTTTCTTGGTAGAAGAATTTAAGGAGTATCAAAAAGAAGATTCATATTTATAAACCTTGGTTAGAGATTTTGCACAGAGATTAAAATTAAAGTTCGTTCAAATAGAGAATGATATGATTATATTTTATAATCGACTATACATTCCTAAAAGTCTTCTAGCGAAATAACAAATGCTAGATGAGGAGAACTGAGTCAATGTTTATCATTTACCCAAATAGTATCAAAATGTATTGGATAAGTTATAATACAATCCTCTAAATGAGCATACTGCAGTAGTAGATGAGTATTGGTAAAATAATTCTCTTTGGATACCTTCGGGATCTAAGGGATTAGTAAACTATTAAGCATGACGATTGTTCAATCTCCTGTTAGAGATAGAAGAGATTTTGTGTGATAGATAAGGCACAACTCTACTATTTGTTCGGAGTGTGATATAATTATTCTTCATTAAATATTGAGAAAGTTGAGCAAAGAGATATCCTATTTTTAGGTATGTCAAGTGAACTTATTGTTTAATTTATTTTTGAGTGTAATAAAGTCAATTTTCATTTAAAAATTTTATAACTCCACTATAATATAATTCTAATAAGGTTTTTAGTCAAAAATTTAATGATATTAAGATAATTAATTATTAAATTTGATATATTTTTGAATAGGTTATTTGAACGATTCAGTTTTATTTATGAGTTGAATGGGTCAACTTGTACCAAATCATCTTAAACTTTCGCAACTCTTATGGATTGTATTACTATTTTTATTTTATTATAAATTTATGATTTTTAATAAAAAAATTAATATGTTTTTGGATAAGTTTTATGAATGAGTGTATTTCATTTATTTTTGAGTATAGCAAGGTCAACTTCAACCAAGCCATTTAATTCACAATTATATCATAATATGATTTTAATAAAAATATTTTTATTTTATTTTATAATGGATTTAAGACTTTTTTTGTATAGAAATTAATATGTTTTAGAATAAGTTTGATGAAAGAGTATATTTGAACTTATTTTCAAGTGTAACAAGAATATTTTTAATAAATTATAAAGAGAAAAAAAATGATCAGAAAAAAAAAATGAGGAGAGGAGACAAAGGATAAGAAGAAGGTAGCGAACGTAAAAGATGAGAAAAAAAAGACGGTGAAAGAGGAGGATGAACATAATATAGGTTTAAGGAATTATGATGACAAAGTGTATCTTTAAACCTTTTATTTTGTCACCGATTTTTTAATATTAATTGCTTGCCTGTTATGCCCAAATGAACCTATCATATATTTGTATATACACACTTAAAATAGAAAGGTAACTGCAATGAAAGCAAGGAATATAATGGATTTCTCGAGTGACCAATTTGTATTCCTCTTTATGTATATTTTTTTATATCTAAATATGTAAAATAATGGTATTGTTCTTCGTTCTATTTGCAGTGTATTTTCGGAGTATTTTCTCTCTCTACGTCTGTAAAAGCAGAAATACGCAACTTAATAGTCCAAGAAAGCGGGCACGCATATTAAAGCACAGCTGCTGCTCCATCGCGACCGTCAGCTTCCCCACTCCATCCCAATCCACCGAACAAACATGTAATCCTCGTTATACCTTTTTCGTATTGGATATATTAAGTGGCTCCCACTTTTAGTTTCACATAAATCCTGTCTCGTCTCCAATGACGAAAAGGTAAGTTACACGAGTACATGTTTGCACTATTCTTACCTTTTAACAGCCTACCCGGCCGTCTACCTCTCTTTTAGAGGTTTGTCACGTGGTCTCCACATTTCAGTTGCATGATTTCTATCTCTTCTCCAATAACATAAGAAGTGGGTAGGGAATAAGTATTTCCCCGAAAAAAAATTCTTCACACCTTTTCCCAGTCCGAAGACCTCATCATCATCATCACCATCACTTTCCGAATCAAAAAGGAAAGAAAAGATCGGAGTTCTTGATCTTGGACTTTATTGGGATCATCGAGCGCTCTCCTTCCATTCTCCAACCACCCCCCATCCCACGATTTGATGCGCTACCCCCTACCACCATCATGTATAAAGCTGCCTCCCTTGGACTATTCCGAGCCCACCACCACCCTCCGTCCTCCGCCCTCCGCTTCAGATCACTTCCCTCGGTCCCGCACCTCCGATCGCCGCCCTCTTCGTCGAGATCCCTCGCCTTCTCGAGATCCTCGTGCTCCTTCCTCCCCCGACCGCGGGCCAGGTTGTCAACGGGTTGGAGTTCCGATTGGAGGTCCCCGATCGGCCCCAGAGCACGGATCAGGAGCTCCTCTACCGTGATCCAGCGGTTCGACAGGAAGATGGCGACTACCGGTATGTAGAACGCTTGAATCTGGCTCTTTCTTCACTTACCGGATCCGTGTTTACAAGTTTTATAGATAGTATGAAGCGTTCGTATACTGTTGCACGAGGACTCTTAAACACACCATAAATAAGATCCATTCGTAGATCTACTTTACTGTTGACGCTGTCTACTGATATGAGCTGCGATTTTGTGAGATTAGACGTAACTATAATTCTGGATCAGGCATATAATGGTCTAAGGGAGAGGTTGTGCATATAATGGAGTGAGGGAAAGGTGGTTTGGATTTCTTATTTATTCACTGCTGTTTAAGTTTCAATCGTATGGTAGCAGAACACTAGACTGATGGAAAGCTTAAGTTGCAACCAGAGATGTTCCAAAACAGCTTAAACAAAGTGTGGATACTCTATATGGCTATGTTTTGCAATATGAATTTGTGTTGTTATAAAGATCTTGAATGATTTGTTAATTGTCATATGTTGGTCACCTGGTTGATCCTCCAAATTGTTCTTCACCTGCTAATCATTACTGAATCACTTGGTAGCCCATGAGTCCAGGTGCTGATGGCGACTGACTTATAAATGAGTCAAGGACTGTATTTCATCAAGTTTGCTGCTTACTTGATACTGGTTGATTCTTTTTTATCTGACTTTGGATACATCTTGATGCTAAGTTCCTTTGCTTTTGCATGTTATAATTGATTATATGGTTTTTAATCAAATATTTTCTGTTGTTCTTGCCTTTTATGTCTTCATTTTTTTTATTGAAAACGACTTAATTGCTAAACTTGCATCACTGGTTGGCTTTTTGTAATCTTACTATTACTATTGCAAACGTTCAATCATACCATGGCAATCATGTTTTCTTTTCACAACAAGATATCTGACAAATGCAAGCATTAATGGAATGGATGAAAACTGCTTATTAGTCATTATGCAAGTGAGACAGATTTCTCCAATAAAATCATTTATTTGTAAATATTATTACTTTATCAGAGGGTAGGAATTATTTGTCTGTCCACTTGTACGTTTATAAGGCGAATGTTTCCTTGTATTATATTGAAAATCATGCCACATGTAATTGACAAGGAAAATGCTACGATACTTCTGGCTAACATTAAGTTCTCCTTGGCATAGTTATGTCTGTCTGAATTGTGAAATTTGTCTTTTCCATTTTTATTAATTTCAATCCGTAGGTTCTTATGCAAGTCTTTATCCATATGCAGCTACTGAAAATGTCTTCAAGGATGTCCTGACGAGCCTTCCAAAGCCTGGGGGTGGTGAATATGGCAAATACTATAGTTTACCTGCCCTTAATGATCCAAGGATAGGTAATTGATATGCTAAGCCCACTAGTTGTGACTTTTTTTTGTTGAAGAGAATTTGATATCTTTGTACTTTTTGAGCCTTTCTTTGGGAAATCTTCTTGGAACTTTAAAAAAAGAAATTAGAGGAACTTCATGTGATCATGTTGGTTTGCATCTCACAACTATTTCATGAAGGAAAATTGGCACAGATTGTAGATCAGCTCATGTCAGTTGGCTAGATAGATGGTAAAAAAATTGGAAATTTTATGTTGGTAAATGATTATGAGCCTTAAGGTGCAGATATTATATGTAACTTCCATAGATCATGTTCAGTGAATGGTAGTAGAAAACAGGGCTTGATGTTTAGCATGAATTTGATCTTTGAAGAAAAGCATTGGATAGATCTTTCTAAAGGAACCCAGTACCTGTACTGATGCATGTTCCCTAAATGTCCATGACAGGATCCATTAAGTATATAAATGACACAGTCTGTTTATCTGCTTTGTAGTTATGTTTTGGTTCAATAGTTGTAGCTTTTTTTTCCTCATTTAGTTGATACTCAAGTTATCTCTTCTTTTGATGACTCTTTTCTTTTTCTTGGATAATTAGCTTTCTGAAGAAGTCATGCAAATAATTTTTTTCTTCTAATCTTTATGCCTTTCTTTGGCCAATCTTATCATCGTTACCTTATAAAAAAAGCCTACTTTCTGGATAACAGATAGACTTCCATACTCTATCAGAATTCTTTTGGAGTCAGCAATCCGGAATTGTGATGACTTCCAGGTCACCAAGAATGATGTGGAGAAGATTATTGATTGGGAGAACACTTCTCCAAAGCTAGTAGAAATCCCTTTTAAGCCTGCTCGTGTACTTCTTCAGGTTTGATTGACAAGGTTATTTACACCATTTTCTCTGATCCTTTATCATGTTTGCTGTTTTCAACCTTTGATTGATCTTGACAGGATTTTACTGGTGTGCCTGCTGTTGTTGACCTCGCATGCATGCGTGATGCCATGAACAGGCTGGGTAGTGATTCTAATAAAATTAATCCCTTGGTGCGTGCTAGTTTCTGTATTTTACTTGTTCTATGCTGTTTCCGGGTCTATAATTAATAACCTAACTCATTGGTACGCATTAGGAAACCACATAGTTGTTTAAAAGATATATGTTTAAAATTTCGGTTATCTGAAATGATCTCTTCTCCGATATTGTCTTGTTACTTATGCTGATTCATATCAACATGGTATTTGGGCCTTAAAATCTTGTTATCTAAGACAATCTATGTTGCTGGCTTCCAACAACTCGCATTAAGCACTGATATTTATCCCTCAGATTAAGCTTTGGTGAACAATTTGCAGGTTCCAGTAGATCTTGTCATTGACCACTCAGTTCAGGTAGATGTAGCAAGATCAGAGAATGCAGTTCAAGCAAATATGGAACTTGAATTCCAGAGGAACAAGGAAAGATTTGGTTTCCTAAAGTGGGGATCTACTGCTTTCCGTAATATGCTTGTTGTTCCTCCAGGTTCTGGCATTGTTCACCAGGTTAGATTTGTTTGATAAAATTAGTGGGCTGAAATTTTTTTATCTGTGTATGGTTATCATTTTGTCATCAGATATTAAGTTAAAAGTAACTCTTGATTCAGGTTAATCTAGAGTATCTTGGTCGTGTTGTTTTCAACACAGACGGTATTCTGTACCCTGATAGCGTGGTAGGAACTGATTCCCATACCACCATGATAGATGGATTAGGAGTTGCTGGTTGGGGAGTTGGAGGAATTGAAGCAGAGGCAACAATGCTCGGTCAGGTAAATTTAATTTAACATGTCAAAGCAAATTCTGTTCTGGTGCTTTTCTATTGCACATGATGATTGCCTCTTCTTGTTTGCTAAACCTCTTAGGTTTGAGCTGAAAAATGCCCTAGTGTGGGTTATGCTTTATCTAAGTTACATACTTGTTCAGGAACAATATTTGAAAAATGTAATGAGAATTATATTAATTTTGCATTCCAGATTTCTGTATATTATGCAATTGTTTTTAAATCAGTTATAAAAATTCTCTTTTTTTGACCTAAGGCTTTTCTTCAGTCAGCTTTGGTGCTGCAATTCCAATCTGCCAAAGAAAAAAAAAATTATCATAACAAAAACAATGTGAGACCTGCATTGAATTGTTTAAAAAACTAAGATTTTACAGAAAAAATGGAAACAGTGATAATTATTGATAATCAGGGATCTATTGCAGGCTGTGATTTGAAATTAGTACCTTAGTGAATAAAACTTCAATCAGTTTTGGAGAGAATTGACATAAGAACCAAGAATGACAACCTCATCTCATCTGTAATGGTCTTTCTTCCGAATGATAACCCTATTTCTTATTTTGAGTTCTCAGGAACAATCTCTTCTCTGCTTATGGATTTTAGCCATGCAAGAATTTGTCCTTTTCATAAATACATTTGATTTTGTCCAAATTCTTCAGAATTATGAATGGTGTTAAGTTGTTGGGAAAAATATGAACAATCTGATAGGAGTCTTAGCTTTGTTAATATCATCTATTGTGATGTTTCATTTCTAACTCATTGTAATGTTTGATCAAACTAGCCAAACATTTGGAAAAATTGGATGTTGATGTTGCATCTTCATGATGCTTGTTACTGTGCCCTGAACATTTATGTTTCCTTCATTAGCTAGCTTGTTATGTCAAGTATGTTTAAACTATAAACTGCAGTTAGACGTCTACATGTGTTTTTCTCTGTTTATTTGCACATTTGATGACTAATGGCTCAACTATAGATAGCTGAGTTTTTTAATTCCTACAACACATCCTTGCTGATATGAAAATTGTCCGAGTTTTAAACATTGATTGCATAGTATCATTTTGTCCTCCAAATTTAGGCATTATTCAATCCGATCATTATCTTGAATGATTTGAACACCTCCATGTGAACTAAACATCCTATAAATTGACTATCTGAGCAAACATTTTTTATGTTTTTTGCTGAAAAATATTGATATATATAATTGACACAACACTTTTAACAGATAAATTTACATAATCTTGAAACATTTTGGATGTCTTGCAGCTGTACCTATATAACCTTTTTCATTCCCAACTGTGCATAGATTGATTATTCAAACAAAAAGATTTTTATATGTTCAGCATTTAAGATACTGAACTTCTTGAATTTGCAGCCAATGAGCATGGTATTGCCAGGTGTTGTTGGCTTCAAGCTGACAGGGAAACTTAGAAATGGTGTCACAGCAACTGACTTAGTTCTAACTGTAACGCAAATGTTGAGGAAACATGGAGTTGTTGGCAAGTTTGTCGAGTTCTATGGTAATGTTTCTTGCCTCTAGAATGATCAAAAGTGAATATTTACATTATTCAATTCTTTTGTAAACTTTTTCTTGCTTGGTACTGCAGGTGAGGGTATGGGTGAGTTGTCATTGGCTGATAGGGCAACAATTGCTAATATGTCACCCGAATATGGAGCAACAATGGGCTTCTTCCCTGTGGATCATGTGACATTACAATATCTTAAATTGACAGGAAGAAGTGATGAAACTGTGAGTATGCCTGTTTTAAAACAATTATTTCTTTTTTTGAATAAATTGATTGGCTACTGCAAAATTGCACCACCTTAATTAATCATGGTACCTTAAGAAAATTGATCATATAGCTATATAATAGTTGGAGTAGCCACTAGTTTGATCATAGAGAGGAAGTGCTTCTTTAGATCATGGAGATGATAATTGGTTGCCATGGATAATCAATGGAATAGACACACATGATCTTTAATCAACGAACATGGGTACCTTATTTCTGAATTCAGTAGCTAATTCCAACTGAGGAATTCTATTAAACCTCATTCTACAGGTCTCTTTGATTGAAGCCTACCTACGTGCAAACAAGATGTTTGTCGACTACAATGAGGTAAGGCACTATTGCTGTCCTTTGAGAACCAAAATCAATTGCTAAACTGCATATTGAATTTGTATATTGTGTATGCAGCCTCAGAAGGAAAGAGTGTATTCATCATATCTAGAGCTAGACCTTGCAGATGTTGAGCCTTGCATTTCAGGTCCTAAAAGGTAATGCCTGTCTATTACATTTCTAAACATTACCTAGTCATCCTTTCCTTGTATAGCAAATTGAAGCTTGTTCTACTATGAACATCTTGTTTTCATTCATGACAGACCTCATGATCGTGTACCTTTGAAAGAAATGAAAGCAGACTGGCATTCTTGTCTGGATAACAAAGTTGGATTCAAGGTGAGAGCCATGCTGATGTGAGCTGTGGTCATTGATTGCTCATATTGCTGTTTTTCTGTCCAGCTCCATCTTGTGGCCAGGATACTGTGAAACTTTACCTAGTAATTGACTATGGAAGTATCTTTATAAGCTTTTTGTTTCTTTTATGCCTTATTGCTGTTTTTATCTCATTCTGTCAGTGTTCGAGTTGGTCTCTATTAAAAAACATGAAACTAAGATATTGAAACAGACTGCAGTTAGGAGATTTTCTTACCTTCAAATCAGGAAAGAAAACAGCTAACCTACCTCATTTATGAAATTTGTATCATGAGGATTACTATTGATAATTATATAGGACTAGCTCTATATAGAACATTGTTCTGTGACACATGACTGTTGATGCTATCTATTGACCTTTGTGAATTATAGCAACTTACTTTCAGTTGTTAACCTAGTTATAATGTAGTTGCAATTTCGTTGATCTTTGTTCAATAGTTGCTAACCATGTAAATGCTTGTTCAGGGTTTTGCTGTGCCAAAGGATTCACAAGAAAAAGTTGCCAAGTTTGACTTTCATGGACAACCTGCTGAACTCAAGCATGGTAGTGTTGTCATAGCAGCAATAACAAGCTGCACAAATACATCAAATCCCAGTGTTATGCTTGGTGCTGGTCTTGTTGCAAAAAAAGCTTGTCAATTAGGTCTTCAGGTTAGTTCATATTAGGATTTGTATTCCTTAGGTTCCATATTCCATCTGAATTTTTCCCTTGCGTTCCACTGCTTTAACTTACATTCTCACGCATCACATGATTACACTTTTCTTTCTTTCCCATTTTCTCATGCATTACGTGATTATAATTTTTACTATCTTGGTTAATCTTTCTGCTATACTTACAGGTTAAGCCATGGGTTAAAACAAGCCTTGCCCCAGGTTCTGGTGTTGTTACCAAGTATTTGCTTAAGAGGTAATACTTAAAGATGGTGGATTTCATCAGATGCTAATATGTTTAAGAGTATAATGCTGAAGCAATTTGTATGTGTTTTTAGTGGCCTTCAAGAATATTTGAATCAACAAGGGTTCCATATTGTTGGATATGGCTGCACAACTTGTATTGGAAATTCTGGGGATCTTGATGAGTCTGTGGCTGCTGCAATTTCAGATAATGGTACCGTGTATTTTAGTGGGATGATTGCATCACCACCTGTGACTTATATCTTGTCTTTATGTTTGAAAATAAGATTGACCCCTGGTCACTTTTATCATAGATATTGTTGCTGCTGCTGTTCTCTCTGGAAATAGGAACTTTGAGGGACGTGTGCATCCATTAACACGAGCTAACTATCTGGCTTCACCTCCACTTGTTGTAGCATATGCACTTGCTGGAACGGTAATACTATTTTGCCCTTTGTTGTGCCATTCCCTTTCTTTACTGCTAGCTACGAAATGGTAATGAATAAAAACAGAAATATTATATAGATTCTTTATAACAATCTAAAGAGCCGGTCTTTTGTTTTTCATTTAAATGATGGAACATGTAAACCTGACTTGTCTTTTTATTATTTTCATATCTGCCAATTAGCAACCCAAAACATGACCAACATGGCAATGCATATTGGTTTTTATTAAGTCATTTTATTGGTGTTATTTTTGAACTTCTTAATTAGGAACCAGTGTATATCTGATGATGTATATCTTTCATTTTTATTAGACAGAACCTTAATTAAGTACATAGCATTTAGCAAATCATGCATCATTGATTATTGCACAGATACAAACTTGAGAATCAAAGTTAGGTGGCTAGCAGAGGGTCCCATTTGGTGAGAATTGGGATCTGTTTTTATTTTTAGTGCAATGGAACTCGGTTAAAAACTTAGAAGCTTAGTTTAAGAAAAGAAAATGATCTGTTTCTGGAGGATTCACATGATTTCAATACTTACAATCAAAGAGACATTTGTCCTTTCTGGATGCATCTCCCACTATTTTCTGGGATAGAGGTGACACTGGCATCACAACTTTTATTTTCTGTGGCTTCTTCTTTGTTAAAGAGAAGCTCTCAGACATTTTTAATTTTAACTATGTATATTTGAATTTTTTGTGGAACCTTTGTATGCCCCAATGTCTCTTATAATCTTTGATGTCAATTTTCATATTTCAGGTTGACATTGATTTTGAGAAGGAACCAATTGGTACAGGAAAGGATGGAAAGAGCATATACTTTAAAGATATATGGCCATCTACCGAAGAGATTGCTCAGGTAGATACTAGAATACCTAGCCATGGTTTCTCAAATTACTGTATATTGATAACTAGCAGTACTCAGTATTCACATAATTCAAAACAATTATGAATTCTGAGTCCTGTCTCAACTTCCATCTTTTGTAGGCTGTGCAATCCAGTGTGCTGCCTGAAATGTTCAAAAGTACATACGAGGCAATTACGAAAGGTAACCCTATGTGGAACGAGCTGACGGTCCCAGCCACAACACTATATTCATGGGATACAAATTCTACGTACATTCATGAACCGCCTTATTTTAAGGACATGACTATGGCTCCACCTGGTCCTCATGGGGTGAAGAATGCATATTGTTTATTAAACTTTGGTGACAGCATCACGACCGATCACATCTCGCCAGCAGGTAGCATTCACAAGGACAGTCCTGCTGCAAAGTACCTGCTTGAGCGTGGTGTGGATCGCAGGGATTTCAATTCATATGGTAGCCGGCGTGGCAATGATGAAATAATGGCAAGGGGAACATTTGCAAACATTCGTCTTGTCAACAAGTTCCTGAAGGGAGAAGTGGGACCGAAGACTATACATATTCCAACAGGAGATAAGCTATATGTCTTTGAGGCAGCAATGGTGATTTCATCGAACCTAATACTGATAGTTTTACTTGCAAATTGTTATCATGACAGTAGTACTAAACTAGTCTAGTTGTATTTTTAGTTCATTAAGTTCATGATCGAGGCTTCCTAGTTTTCTTATCGGAGCTATAACGTTTGATACCTGATTTTATTGTGTTGCTTGCTTCTATCATAGGTGATGATTTAGATCCTTGGTCGATCATCATAAAGCTGTTAACATAATCAGAGTTTCTGTGAGTTTGAATATACACTGATTAGTGAGATATTTTTATTTCTGAATGACAGTAGGTTGGCAATGACATCAAACTTGAAACTCTATTAAAAACTCTATACATTAATTAACTACGTGAAAAATTGTTGCCTTTCAGCTGCGTGTAATACTTTCCAATGATATAAATAAAACCAATTCGGATCGACTGTATAGATCTTCTGTTTATTAAAAATTTCTGGTTGAAACTTGTTATTATTGGTGTTGTATATTTTCTTTAGAAAAAGTTCTCAACAGATCTTATTTGATGCATTGAATCTGTTACTGATGGTTGCTTTTTGTGTAATCAATCATTTGATGTGTTGAAACTGTTACTGATGGTTGCTTGTCATGTAATTAATTATGTTATAGTCCGGTGGACTCATGGAGAGGCCTTTTGTAGCAACTATGTGCTTGATTTCACTTGTTTATTTCTTTGAGTTATTTTAATAATAATTACAGAGCAACTGAGATTTCATCGAAAATTTTTTTGTTTCAGAGATACAAGACTGATGGGTATGATACCATAGTTTTGGCAGGAGCAGAGTACGGAAGTGGTAGCTCTCGAGATTGGGCTGCCAAGGGCCCAATGTTGTTGGTATGTTGCTATCAACATGATTTGTGATTTTGTGATTGTTTATTTGTGGTGTTTTTTATATATCACATGTTGCTTCCAATATTTGTTTTCTTAGGGAGTCAAAGCTGTGATAGCTAAAAGTTTTGAGAGGATCCATCGCAGCAATTTAGTTGGGATGGGTATCATTCCACTTTGTTTCAAGCCTGGTGAGGATGCTGAGACACTGGGTTTGACAGGATATGAGTGCTATACGATAGATCTTCCAAGTTGCATCAGCGACATAAGGCCTGGTCAAGACATTACTGTTGTTACCGACTCGGGAAAGTCTTTTACCTGTACTCTTCGATTTGATACAGAGGTAAAACATTTACTGAACTCTGTGATAAGAAAATTATTGCTTTGTAAATAATTCAGGAAGTTATGATTCCAAATTTCCGAAGTAAATATAACTTTTTTTTAAAAGTTATTGGACAATCCTTGTTGATATCTCTCATCTAGAATTCTTAAGAACAAAACCATTGTTGCTTTTCCCATTTTACATGTCTTCCAATATCTACTGATGAAATAGGAGCTTCTCTTCATTTGGCTTGCTTAACTCTCTTTTAGAACTCGTACAGTTTCTATTCAGCCTTATAATGATAATATTCCCTACCATATTTGATTTGGTAATGTGCATCAGAAACTATATTATCAGAAGTTTGACAATGTAAACCAAGTTCTAACTTTCTGTGGTTGAATAACTTATCCATGACAAGTAAAAAGTAAGAAGTGGAATGTGACCTGCTGCTGCACAAGGCAATTATTGTCTTTTTGTGCTTTCTTTGTAAGCTTTGCTGTGCACCACCGTCGCGTTATAATATTTGCTATGTCGGCAAAGTTCATATTTCTGTGAATACTAGTCTGTTGTGCTGTGATTTGTTGTTTTTCAATGAAATGCTTATGAGCTTCACATTAATGACCTTGGAACTGTTATGCAGGTAGAACTGGCGTACTTCAATCATGGTGGAATCCTTCCATTCGTCATCAGAAATCTTATAAGTTCTCAACACTAAGGTGTATGTTTCTTTGTGATGCCTCGAGTTGTCAGCATTGCTGGTCTTGGCCTCAATTGGAATGGGCATTTCGAATAAATTAGCAGGATAAGGAGGCGCTTCTACAAGTCATTTGCCTGTTTGCTAATGTATTTTGTGCTGATACCACAGTTGCATTCAAACTTATTATCTTTTCAGAGCCAATGTTGTTAAACTCTCCTGTTCTGATGGGTGCCATGAAATCACTATTAATTGCCATGCCTTTTCAGGTGAAGCTTGATGTGCATTGTCAACATGGCAACTATTAGTGACTCCTTCCACCAGCAAGGCAGAAGGCTTATGTTGTTAAATTTGATACTCATTTTAGCAATGTTGCAGAGATCTGCAAATGATTTCATTTCGATGAAAAGTTACCTATGCTTAGCTGAGCTAAGCATTGTGGACAAACAAAAATCATTGTAGAGCTTAGCTGAGAAAGGATCTTTCCCTGGGTGGCATCTGAATTTTCAGCCTAATCTTCTATGATATATATATATCAGTATCAGGACGATGAACTCTTCTTGCAGTAGTATGACTAAATATCGACTTGTTTATACCTTCGTTATTGTGTCTCTCTTTTTTCCATCATGAGAATGGAAATTTTAAGCTTTGGAATGCCGTGTACTAAGAGGACCATGGTTTTTGCTCTGAGCTGACATTTTGACAGAACTATGGAAATTTTAAGCTTTGGAATGCCGTGTACGAAGAGGAACATGGTTTTTGACTGAAATATGCTCTGAGCTGACATTTTGACAGAACTAGCTTCTTGCTACCTTGCCAATCTATGCAGGAGACATTTACTTTAGTTAATATTGGATCTAGTTAGGTACACATGTATCCTTATTTTGATATTGACCTATATATATTGATTAAAATATCTCAGTAATAATTGTTAACTTGCTCAGTTGATGAGATCCTCTATGTTGACTGAGAGGTCGTCTTTGGTTCGAATCTTCTTCAAACCAGTTTTTTTCCTCGAGCATTATGAGCTGGTGTTGGTTGACCCTGAACCTAAACAGTGCCAAGTTTCAACTTGCAAAATTTCAGTCTGATCAGTGTAGAGACATTGCAAATTGTGATTCTCTTGGAATATATTTTCTACCTTAACTCATCTCGTATCTGATTAAAAAATATTATCTGAATGTATCAAATAGACTCGTGTCCATAAGAAAACTTGATCCCTACCGTCCCTCGTAAACCATAATTCAATTGATTTGAATTCAATGAGGACCTGTTTTTCTATCTAAATCTGTCATTAAGTTGATTTAATTATTTGTATGAACTCTTTGAAAAAAATCCGTATAAACTCGGGTGAAACTACCGACCCGCTATCGTTACTAAATGTAGGATCAAGTGACTCGGTTTCACCACTTAATAACCGACCATTTATTTGGTTGCACCAGAACATATCATCATCTGTCACGTGATATAGCACGTGACGACGACCAAATCAAAATATATTTCATTCTGTCAACACGACCAGCGCGCCATTTCTATCCCTTCGCCAATCCCATCGAAGGCGATGCTTCCCAGAGTGGTTTCGAAGCCGAAGAAGGATACGACGGAGGCGAAGTATTAAGGATGGAAGAGTATTTGGATTACGGCGATGAGAACGAGTTGGAGATGGCCGACGCGGCTTGCGAGAAGGGCCATCGCCCGTCTATGGCAGTGGCCACAGCCGAGGGCGGCGCCATCTGCCTCGTCTGCCTCTCCGCGCTACTCTCCGATCCTCGCGCGCTCACTCACCACGTCTCCTACGCCCTCTCCCAGCTCTCCGCAGCCATCCGGTGCCCCGAGTTCGTCCGCCGCCTCGCCGGTCGCCAGCCCCACCTTCTCGTGTCTCCCCTCGTCCGCGCTCTCGCCTCCTTCGACGACGAACCCCTCGCGCGCCAGCTGATCGACCTCGTCTCCGATCTCTCCGGGTGCGGGCTCCCCTGCTCCGTGTTTGGGGATTTCATCACGCGCATCGCGGATTTCCTCTCGTCCGGCGCTCTCGCTTGGAGCCGACGGCAGTTCTTTATGGTAATCTCTTAGTACGTCTAAGCCTTTCTGCCAGTTACAATTCTAATATGGAGTTACTATACATAAAAGAGAAGTGATGGGAAGAAAGTGTTATTATGTGTTTCACATTATACAGAAATGTATTTTGGAGCATCGTTGAAAGTACACGAATATTATAAGTGGAAAGAAATTGGTCAAAAGTAATTTGGAATCTCACCATCTGCATAATGGACTAAATATACGATACATATTGGTTCACATGCATTTAATAGAAATAGTACAATCTACAAACACAAAACCCTTGTGCATATGGTCTTGGTGTTATTAAATTACTGTCAGATTATGAGAGTAGCAGCACTGGATAACAATCTGAAAATATTAAGCTAAGATCTATTTCTCAATTCATTTTCTGAATCAAAATCCTGGAGAAAGGCAGGGAGCAATCACATTTAGATGAACTTGTCATGTATAGTCAATAGCATTTCTTGATTGATCTAATTTTTGGTCCTACACACAATGCATAGAAAGAGACATGAAAGACATCTTTATTTGTTTTACCAATGTAGATTTCTTCTCCAACCATGCTAGGCATTGTCATTTAACATGTATCACATGATCATGGTTTCGGTATATACACCCTGGGACCGATAAAGAGTCTCTGGGTTTTTTTTCCGACATGTTTCATTGTCAATCACAAGCTGATATTGAATTGCTTTTCTTTCCTTGACTGTTTTTGAAATTTTTCTTAATTTATTATTGTTACTAACTTGATTACATTGGTATAATACTAACATTCAACTTGCTAAGAAGGGGAACATGCTAGTAACATGGAAGCTTGCAACATGTACTGTCAATAAACAGCACATAATGCACAATAGCTTCTTTTTACAATAATATCATAGGGTCAGATCTTTTTAGTTGAATGTCATGGTGTGCATGTTGATATGATGCATTTACTTTTAATTCCATGATTTTCATACATTACTGTTGATTTAGCATTGAATGTAACTGAAGTCAACTTTACTTACTCTTAGGACTTACTGGTAATTCAGATCACCTAGAGCATTATAGTTTAGTTGCAACTGAGTAACCGTTCAATTTTATTTCCTGTAGAAATATCATTGTTTTTTTGCCTTTTCATTTTTTGTGGTTCCACATAGGACATACAATATACACACTTAAAGATTTGCTTAAGAAAAGATGGCTATATCATTTGGTCGTATAACTTGGCACCTAGAGTTCCCAAGTACCTTGCCTTCCTGGTTGCCTTGACTGCATGGATGCATGTAAAGTTATGATCCAAGGATGCACTCAAAGCTTGTAGTGTATCCAACATAGACACTTCAAGAAATTTATTTGCTGCTTTATTTCTTTTATTTGGCATTTAGGGTCTCTGATGTTTAGTTCACTTCAAGGTCACTTGTATCTTGTGATGTAGCTGCATTGTTTGGGAGTCCTGCTGAATTCTTGCAAGGAATACAACCCGGCAGCTCATATTAGAGATAAAGCTGCCCTTTTCTCAACACTTGTTGTGGGTCTTCAGCTGCCAAGGTGAAAGAAAGCATTTGAGATCATCTTAAAACATTCACTCAAGTATGTGCAACAATAACTCTTTATACATTCCCTTTGAAACAGTGAAGAGATTCGAGGGGAGATAATGTTTGTGCTGTATAAGATGTCCCTTCAACAGGCCACTCCATGGGATGATGAGAACAACCATGATATTGATCTTTCATCAAAAGGAAATTCCTTACTGCAACTTTCACTTGAAGCTTTGCTCAAGACCCAAAAGGATGATGTTCGCATAAATTGTGTAGGTTGGTTCAGCTGTCCTACTGTTTTGCTATGTACTCCACTTTTGTAGTCTTCCATTATATGAGAGAAGTGCATATTCCTCTTTAAATTTTGACAAATGATAACTATAGATATATGGGGAGTTATGCTTAGCACCATAAGTGGGTTTCTTCATTTTAGTAAGATTACTGCAATAATAATTCAAGTTCCTTTTTTAGCTGGTTAAAGATTCAGGTCTTCAAATTGTTTTAGGCATGAGAAATATCCATATTGATGGTGGGTGCTGTTATCAGTAAGAAGTAATTCCATAGGAAGCAGCAGTATCAAAGAGTTCAAAGGATGAATGACAAAGACAAAAACAAGGAAAGAGAAACCATACATGTTGATGTCGTAATTTGTTTGTCCAGTGATATTTCCTTCAATGGAGTTCAACTGTGGGATATCTCATGGTTGACCCAAAAATAGTTGGTTCTGCAGGGGTGCTTGTCATTGTTCAAATAAAATTTGAGAGTTTTGATGCCATATCATTGCTTCTCCAATGTGACATGGGGTTGTCAGGGGCTGTAGTCATGATAATGGCATTTTTGTACATCTGACACTCAACTAATCCGCAATGGTGGGAGCCTCATACACTGATTATCTTTTTGGTTTAACTGAACTTACAAGTTTTGACGTGGTTTCTCATCAATGTATATGGCTTTTTGTTAGAAAGAATCTTTATTAATCAACTTTACCATTTCAGAAAGAAGTCATTGGGGTTTCTTCATTTTAGTAAGATTACTGCAATAATAATTCAAGTTCCTTTTTTAGCTGGTTAAAGATTCAGGTCTTCAAATTGTTTGAGAGGCATGAGAACTATCCATATTGATGGTGGGTGCTGTTATCAGTAAGAAGTAATTGCCATAGGAAGCAGCATTATCAAAGAGTTCAAAGGATGAAAGACAAAGACAAAAACAAGGAAAGAGAAACTATACATGTTGATGTCGTAATAATTATAGTGAAATGGGATGGCAAAACAGACGAAAAAAAAAGAATTCTTGTTCCTGGCAGAGATCTATTCTGTAAAATGCTTTAATTGATATGTGCACCATTGGTGCCACTTAATGTTTGTCTTCTGATTTACGGATGTGATCTAGATTGGAATCTCCTTTAGTCAACTGTCCAATAGTGGATGAAGGTGGGAGCCCATAAGTGCACAGTTCCTGCGATTTTTACTATTGTGAAGTGTGAAGTACAAGGAGCATAAAAATAATTCATCTACTTATGTCAAGACTCAACAGAACCGAGAGGTACTTAGTGATTGGAAGCACCTTTAATTTAAACAGTGGTCTTGATCTACTTTAAGCATTAGATGATACCAATCAATGCCTTAAAAGCATCCAATAAGCCTTCTATATATGCCATAATCAATGAAAGGATCAACTTCTATACTATTGTATAAATCTGTTAGATGGTGGTGTTTGGAGTGGACCAATATAAGCCACTTTCATGTTTAACTACCAGGCATCTTCTTTTAATACATTGATCCATAATTTGTATATGCTGATAATACAAGTGGCAATGGATGTCCTAGCAGGGTACTGCAGTAAAAGATATTTGTGTAACCTCACTAGATTGGGGTTCCAATGTTTCTTATGTAGTAAACATTTTAAAAACAGAATGCAACTGGATTGCGTTTGATGGAGCAGGCTGAATTTTATGAATGAGATTGAAGGATGTAGAATAGATGGATGCAGCAGAGCTTAAATGAATGATTTTGTATGATTTTTTTTTTTTGTTACAATATGAGGATTCAGATGACCAGTACCAACAGATTCTGTCAACTATGGAAAATACAGTGGTTTAAACTTATTTATCTTTCCATATGTTTTCTTAGTGCATAAGCTGGTGTGTGGTTGCAGAAAAGCTTATTGATTGGGCTTGCGAGTTTGATTTCTGTTGTCTTGGAGATTCTTAGTTGGTGTGCTCCCTAGCATAGAGACTCCTGCTACTAAGCTCATGCACCTTCAAACTCTTCTAAAATTGATGCATTAGATATGTGTACCAAAATTATTTTCTGATGGACTTATCCTCTATGCATTTCATTTCCTAGTTATTGGGAAGATGAATATGAATAGATTGTGGAGCGACTTTAATGACAAAGACAAAAACAAGGAAAGAGAAACCATACATGTTGATGTCGTAATTTGTTTGTCCAGTGATATTTCCTTCAATGGAGTTCAACTGTGGGATATCTCATGGTTGACCCAAAAATAGTTGGTTCTGCAGGGGTGCTTGTCATTGTTCAAATAAAATTTGAGAGTTTTGATGCCATATCATTGCTTCTCCAATGTGACATGGGGTTGTCAGGGGCTGTAGTCATGATAATGGCATTTTTGTACATCTGACACTCAACTAATCCGCAATGGTGGGAGCCTCATACACTGATTATCTTTTTGGTTTAACTGAACTTACAAGTTTTGACGTGGTTTCTCATCAATGTATATGGCATTTTGTTAGAAAGAATCTTTATTAATGAACTTTACCATTTCAGAAAGAAGTCACTGCTAGCATCAAACAGAAATAGGCTGAAGTTCCTATGGTTGGACCTAGCCAACTTCAAGTTCACAAATACCTTGCTTTACCAAAATATTGCTAGTCACTTCCAGCTTTAACCACTCTCTACACTATTTTTACTTTAAAATAGACAAAAGACTTGAGAAGTTATCTATGATTCTCAATTACATTACATATCTTCCAAGGGACATCACCAGACGATGTCAATAATTGACTAATACAAATATGCAAACAAAAAACTTCAACTTATTATATTTGGAAAATTATAAGATTTTTCATTTTTCCGTTAGTTTTAAGTAGAAATTACTAAATAGTAAATAGGTTAAATTTGTGACTCTCATTGTAGTTACTTAATATAAAAATGTCTTATATTCCATCATGCGCTTTTATTGTTCTCACATGGTCTCACATCTCAAAAGCCATTTACCCTGCAGCACTGCTGATGGTGTTAGCCCGGAGAGGTGTATTCGATAACTCTTTTGAAAATGATCAAATTGGAGGCTTTAATAGAGAAATAGATAAGCCGATTCATGGAGCTGAAGTAGTCTTTTCTTCACCTCTTATTGAAATGTTTGCTGATGCTATTAAAGGTCCTCTGCTTTCTTCTGATAGTCAACTACAAACCAGCACCTTGGACTTGGTCTTTCATATCTTTTCATCTGGTGCTACTTGTTTGAAGAAAATTCAAGCTCTTATTGAAAATAACATTGCAGATTATGTTTTTGAAGCACTCAGACTGTCAGGTATCAAGTTTTTAGATATTTGTAGTGTGTTCTCTAAAAAGTGATCAGACTCTCAGTTCATTGAAATACAATTATGTAATTGGCAAAACCACTTAATATATTATATGATGATGTCAATCTGCAGGAAACAGAGATTCCCTCATCATTTCCTGCCTTCAAGTTCTTAATTTATTAGCAACTGCTGAAGAAGTCTTTATACAAAGACTTGCAATAGGTTTTCCTACATTGCTTGCAGTTTTACGATATGTAACTGAGATACCTCTTCATCCAGTTCAAAATCATGCTCTAAAACTTGTTTGGACTTGTATCAAAAATTGCCCAGGAATCATGTCAATTTCTCAAGTAGAGGAAATAGCCGTGATTCTGACAGGAATTTTCAGAAGACCTGACATGGGAGAGCTGGCCATGGTTTCTGAAACCTTTACCTTGGCCTGCTCAACATTTGTGGAGATCCTAAGATCACCATCTGCCTGCAATATACAGCAATTGGCTTTATTGTTTCAAGAGGCATCTAGAAATGCAGTAATTGCATCTCTTTCATCTCATGAAGATCCAGATAAACTTCTGTACTCCCTCTACCTTCTAAAAGAAGTATACACATGTGGCATTGAGGGATATTCCCATGCAAGTTGTGCCAGAAAGGAGTTGGAGGAAAATATTATTGAAACTTGTTTAACATATTTGTTACCTTGGCTTGGAAGAGTCATCGATGGAGGGCAAGATGAGGAAATTGTACTGGGTATTATCGAAACTTTTCATATAGTTTTACTTGTGGGTTCGGAAATTCAAGCACGACACTTTGCTGAATCTCTGGTTTCATCGTCTTGGTTCAGTTTGTCATTTGGATGCTTGGGATTGTTTCCAACTGACCAGATGAAAACAAGAATATATCTGATGCTAAGTTCAGTTATCGACAGGCTTTTAGGCTCTGAGTATGGAGAATCCATCATATTTTTTATGAAATATATATAGAAATATTTTCAAAAAATCAGAAGACAACTAAAATCAGTTATAAACTAGCTTCCCCTACGGAATATTCATAGGAATATTTTTAGAAAACTAGAGGATAATTCGAATCAGTTATGTATCGACTTCCCTATGGAATATTCCTGAAAGATCAAAAAGCAATTTGGGATGATTATGAATTGGCTTCTTTATAAGATGTTCTTTTCCCTTCAGGTTAGTATAAAAATATATCCTTAGCTCGAGATAAAAGGAGAGAAAAAGAAGAAAAAAGTGCAACTAAGTTCTAACTTGAGCTTCGAAGGGATCTACTCGAGAAACCCCTTTCGACCTTGGTCTTTGTGCAATAATGAGGCCAGAGAAATCATGTTCTATCTCGGAGGACTCTTCGCATATGGATCAGGGCTACATCATGTTGATGCAAATGTCAACGATATTTCCCCCCAACATTTTGGCACTAAAATGAGGGCCTTATGTTGTAGGCGCGTCCGCGGGCTAACCTTGTTCGTGAACATTCAGGTGAGGCTTTGCCTCCGACCCACAAGACTTTCACTTAGACAAGGTTGTGACTACTCTTTTCCCACATAGATACGTCCACCTCGTCGCAAGTACCACTACTGTATTGGCGTTCGTTTAACGACCCTAGGTCTTCATCTCCGCGAGTGTTAGCTAACCATCTTCTCGTTTTTGTCGAGGCATTGTTGAATCTCACCTAGCAAATGCTAGCATTAGTTGGCATAATATAGGTGTTCGTTGATGTCCTTTCGCCCAATGAACTGCCAGCCCCTCTCGAGCATCCACAACTTATCGAACTACCAGTTGAGAGAGTTTTTTTTTTTTGTTACAATATGAGGATTCAGATGACCAGTACCAACAGATTCTGTCAACTATGGAAAATACAGTGGTTTAAACTTATTTATCTTTCCATATGTTTTCTTAGTGCATAAGCTGGTGTGTGGTTGCAGAAAAGCTTATTGATTGGGCTTGCGAGTTTGATTTCTGTTGTCTTGGAGATTCTTAGTTGGTGTGCTCCCTAGCATAGAGACTCCTGCTACTAAGCTCATGCACCTTCAAACTCTTCTAAAATTGATGCATTAGATATGTGTACCAAAATTATTTTCTGATGGACTTATCCTCTATGCATTTCATTTCCTAGTTATTGGGAAGATGAATATGAATAGATTGTGGAGCGACTTTATTATTCCAACTAGGTGTGATTTCTTTAAAGCTGATTAAGTGAATTTACATTTCTTCTATAAGTTCTGAGAAGTACTTAATAGCTCTTTGTTTGTCCAGTGATATTTCCTTCAATGGAGTTCAACTGTGGGATATCTCATAGTTGACCCAAAAATAGTTGGTTCTGCAGGGGTGCTTGTCGTTGTTCAAATAAAATTTGAGAGTTTTGATGCCATATCATTGCTTCTCCAATGTGACATGGGGTTGTCAAGGGCTGTAGTCATGATAATGGCATTTTTGTACATCTGACACTCAACTAATCTGCAATGGTGGGAGCCTCATACACTGATTATCTTTTTGGTTTAACTGAACTTACAAGTTTTGACATGGTTTCTCATCAATGTATATGGCTTTTTGTTAGAAAGAATCTTTATTAATCAACTTTACCATTTCAGAAAGAAGTCATTGCTAGCATCAAACTTGGATTTTGAGAGGAGATAAATTTACTGATAAAATAGATAAAAAAGAAAGTTGTAATTATTTAGTATCCAAACATTTTAACTTTTATACAATCTTCTTCAAGAAGTATTCTAAAAAAATTAAGTAAGCTTGCAGCAATATACAATTTGATTTGAATATGCCTCTCATTTAAGTTTTGACCACTAATGGATTAAAGTTATATAGAGCCCAGTTCAAATCAACTTAGACCCAACACAAATTGCAGCTGACCACTGAGTTTGATTGCATTAGTGATAGGGAACATAAAATAACTAGTCACCCTTTACCACATTGACATCATGCTAGATCAATATTCTCCTATCCACTTGAAGTAGAAGTCCAAAAGGCAACTCGGGTTAATTATTGAGCTATTGATTTATTTTTTATGAAATATATATAGAAATATTTTCAAAAAATCAGAAGACAACTAAAATCAGTTATAAACTAGCTTCCCCTACGGAATATTCATAGGAATATTTTTAGAAAACTAGAGGATAATTCGAATCAGTTATGTATCGACTTCCCTATGGAATATTCCTGAAAGATCAAAAAGCAATTTGGGATGATTATGAATTGGCTTCTTTATAAGATGTTCTTTTCCCTTCAGGTTAGTATAAAAATATATCCTTAGCTCGAGATAAAAGGAGAGAAAAAGAAGAAAAAAGTGCAACTAAGTTCTAACTTGAGCTTCGAAGGGATCTACTCGAGAAACCCCTTTCGACCTTGGTCTTTGTGCAATAATGAGGCCAGAGAAATCATGTTCTATCTCGGAGGACTCTTCGCATATGGATCAGGGCTACATCATGTTGATGCAAATGTCAACGATATTTCCCCCCAACATTTTGGCACTAAAATGAGGGCCTTATGTTGTAGGCGCGTCCGCGGGCTAACCTTGTTCGTGAACATTCAGGTGAGGCTTTGCCTCCGACCCACAAGACTTTCACTTAGACAAGGTTGTGACTACTCTTTTCCCACATAGATACGTCCACCTCGTCGCAAGTACCACTACTGTATTGGCGTTCGTTTAACGACCCTAGGTCTTCATCTCCGCGAGTGTTAGCTAACCATCTTCTCGTTTTTGTCGAGGCATTGTTGAATCTCACCTAGCAAATGCTAGCATTAGTTGGCATAATATAGGTGTTCGTTGATGTCCTTTCGCCCAATGAACTGCCAGCCCCTCTCGAGCATCCACAACTTATCGAACTACCAGTTGAGAGAGCTTCTCATTGCCCAACCACTGTTTCGCTCCGCTTAAGTTTGAGACCCACTCGACTGACTCAACAGACAACTCCTTGAGGATCCGATTGTAATAAATGGATCGATGCTTATAAGAAATGTGTTGTAACTTTCACCAATCCAGGAGTGAGGGACATATTAACTCCATATAGAGTCGGTCCTCGTTTATTCAGGACATCCAAGATGAGTCAATCCCCACTAATTTTCACCTCCCATCATTCGAAACCTTTGATGGCGTTACTGATTCAGTGGAGCACATCGCTTCTGGACTCAGATGTCAATATATAGCATCTCGAATGCCTCGATGTGTTGTGCCTTCCCAATCATCTTAAGGGGTTTGGCAAGAGAGTGGTACACACATTTAAAACCACTTTTTATTAATTTCTTCATTTAACTAGTGAAGGAATTCGAGATCCACTTCCTTAGAAATATGCGCTTAAGGCCCACGACAACAATGCTTCTAAGATTAAGACAAGGCGAGGAGGAGACACTTACAAACTTCATTAGTCGATTCACCAACAAGGTTCGAGGTGTAAACAATGTTCACCCCTCGTTCATGATTCAATCCTTCGTGATGGACTAGGGCCCTCTTGCTTCTTCTAGTCATTGGTAGAAAGAACACCAACAACGGTGCTCAAAGTATTTCAAAGAACTAACTAGTATATTACTGTCGATGTAATAATCTCAAGAATATATCTGATGCTAAGTTCAGTTATTGACAGACTTTTAGGCTCTGACTTTGGAGAATCCATCAGAGATTGCTACCCCAATCTTCCATCTGATCCTCTAGAGCTGATATATTTACTGGGTCAAAGCTACTTAGATGATCCACTTATGGCTTCCTGTCAATGTGCTGTTCTTATGATGCTATATGTTAACTCATTGTATGGTGAAAGGTACTATATTGTTTCTGTCGGTTCACTTCCTATAAAGCTTAGAGTCATAGGCATTAGCTTATTTGATATTTCGTTACTCCAGGTTTACTGATGGGAACCAAGTATTGGCTTCTTTAGAGCAATATATCCTTGTCAATGTCAGCAGCAACTCATCATGTGAAATTGCTAATTCCATGATGCTTTCTCAATTGGTGCATCTTTACGCTCTTGTTAGAAGTGATCCCTTTAGCTGTCAATCACTGTGCAGCACGGAAGCTGAAAAATCTGTGTTCTGTTTAATAGCTGAAATGGAGTTGGATTTGTTCTCTATAGGTCTTCATCCAAGAGCAGTAAAGTGGTTTTTCCAGCAGGAAGAAATCATGAAACCCCTTTCTTACTTGGTACTGAACTTCTGTAGATCATACAGCACAAACAAGGCTCAAATTTGTACACAATCAAATTGTATCAAACTGCTAGATATCCAGATGATAGCAGACCTCATAGTTTCTGGAGATAACTTTGTCACAGAATTGCTGGTTTCATTACTGAAAGAGTTAGAAGAAGGCAGAGAAGATGATATCTCACATTTGGTTAATGCCATGACGGACATCCTGAATATTTTTCCTGGAGCATCTGATGAGTTCAGCTTACATGGCATTGCTGAAGCACTTAATAGGGTCTTTTACTTGACACACGATGCACTGATCATCAAGACCTGCTCCCTTTTCATTTTCAATGTTCTTTCTTTGGCAAATCATGAAACTCTTTCTCAAGATAAAAATTGGCTTGGAATCCTACTGAAGGTATATCCTATAATCTTTCTGATGCCATTCTACATGCCAACTTCCTTCCACTCTCTTACATGTTCCACACTTACCAGAAATGCTCCTTTGGCTATGTAACAATTGACATAAATCAAATGATGGAAAAAATATTTGTGAGTTATTATCATTATGTTTTAGGACCGTTCAGAGGCAAGATGGAGAAAGAATACCCCAGATTGCTCCTTTTTTTTGTGTTTCGATGGAGAATCTTACAAATTGTTAGTTTCTTTAAGAGGAGATATTTGTCTTTCTGAATGTAGAAAATTATGTCAGTCAGTTTAGAATTCATAATTGCAGAGAACTTACTGGATTGTTGTGTTCAATGCAGCTGCTTGAGCATTTAAGACCTAAATTAGTTCACTACTCATTTGGCCAAGAAGAACACTTGATACTTGCTATTTTTAGCCTCATTCTTCACTATTCCACCAGACAAGTACTTCAAGAAGCATCAAAGGCTATACTACTGGATAGGTCTTTAGCTTCTGCTGTAGAGAAAGTTGTACAGACAGCATGCGAAAAAGGTCCAGCATTAAATGCTTATGATGAAGAGACACCTATAGGAGAGACATTAATTTTTCTCCTTTTACTATATGTGTTCTCTTTAAGAAGGTCAGTGATCTTAACTGTTGCAATCGATACTACTCATTGAAGCTCAGCTAATGCCTTTTCTTCTCAGTTCGCATGCTGTATTTCAGGAAACTATGGATTGGCAAGACTTCTTTCAATTAGCTGATGAAAGTCATCCATCATCAGTAATCTGTATTAAATGCCATGATTTATGCAGGCTGCTGCATTTTGGTTCCTCAATTGTGAAGCTGGTTTCTTCACAGTGTCTACTGGAGTTGCTGACCACAGTTTCAGAACAGAGGGAGAAGAAAAAAAAAGAGCCAAATTGGTCTGTTAGATACGTCGAATCTGTTATAACTGTTACAGAAGGCTTGCTTTTCTATGGAGACTTTACAACATCCTCGAACTGTCGTGCTTGTCTTTCTATGCTCTTAGGGTGGGAAAAGTCTGGTTCACTGGACAAGAAAGTGATTGGAAATTCCAAATGGTTTCGGCTAGTAATGGAGGAATTAATCATGACTTTAGCTGCACCTTGTTTTGCATCACGATCTTTCATAAATCAACACAAGCCTGCAGCTCATATGGCTATATTTTTCCTCAAAATGGACAAAGTACCTTCATGGATGAAATCAGTGTTCAGTCATTCTAGTATCTCTGGAATTCTGAACAACCTTTCTGCATGTAGTTTGACTTCAGATATGGTTAAACTCTTCAGGGAGTTGAGAGTTAGGAAATATCTAAACAAAGAGCAGGTTGATGCTCTCCATAATTTGTTCCAGGTTAGAATTCTCTCTTCTACCTATGTAAAATTTGTTAGCATGATTTAAGATCCAAAATTACGAAATCTAATTTGTTAGTATGAAAAATATTTTTTGTTGTGAAGAAAAATTATGTCGAACAATTCCAGGTATATGCATATGTACCATTTTTATTCTAAATTCTCTAATTTTAGACAAGTCTTCCCTTTGAGAAATACTTCAAATTTTTTGGGTCTGAAGTTTATACTTTTATGAGCTTTTCTTGGTTTTAAAATGAGATACTACCTGTTTGTATCTTATTTCTTTATATTGTTGCAGGTTTGCAGAAAGCAAGTGTACAAGGACATTTCCAGAGAGGAAATTGTAGAGGAGAATATTCACAAGGTGATCAAAACCCCTGATGATACAGGTGATGTGTGCACTGTGCTCATTCAACTTTTGCTATCTTCAAATAGCTATTACAATGAAATTCAATCAGAGCATGAAAAGCTGCTAGAAGAAATTGATTTGTTTCTCCAATTTTCAACCATCCAATAAGAGTAGGGGCTCTGTCAAATCTCTGTATTCTTTTTCATGTTCTCTCTCTCTCTCTCTCTCTCTCTCTCTCTCTCTCTCTCTCTCTCCATTTGGTGTTAGGAACTGGTGTTCTGATTGAGTGGCAGGAATCCGTCTGTGTTTAATTCCACATATAACATCTTTTTTGTGTTGAATCATGCAATAGCTAATTTTTGGGGTCCCTGCCTAGTGCCTTGTTCCAAAGAAATGACTAGGGGAAGTTAGAGTTGAAAAGAATGGGAAAAAGAAAACTACCATCTTAATAGGAAAAAGGAGTAGTCACATCTTTGTTTTGGATTTTGAGAGGAGATAAATTTACTGATAAAATAGATAAAAAAGAAAGTTGTAATTATTTAATATCCAAACATTTTAACTTTTATACAATCTTCTTCAAGAAGTATTCTAAAAAAATCAAGTAAGCTTGCAGCAATATAAAATTTGATTTGAATATGCCTCTCATTTAAGTTTTGACCACTAATGGATTAAAGTTATATAGAGCCCAGTTCAAATCAACTTAGACCCAACACAAATTGCAGCTGACCACTGAGTTTGATTGCATTAGTGATAGGGAACATAAAATAACTAGTCACCCTTTACCACATTGACATCATGCTAGATCAATATTCTCCTATCCACTTGAGTATAAGTCTAAAAGGCAACTCGGGTTAATTATTGAGCT
>LVTN01000267.1:64744-100115 GCA_001649415.1 Musa itinerans | reverse complement strand
CCCAATGAACTGCCAGCCCCTCTCGAGCATCCACAACTTATCGAACTACCAGTTGAGAGAGCTTCTCATTGCCCAACCACTGTTTCGCTCCGCTTAAGTTTGAGACCCACTCGACTGACTCAACAGACAACTCCTTGAGGATCCGATTGTAATAAATGGATCGATGCTTATAAGAAATGTGTTGTAACTTTCACCAATCCAGGAGTGAGGGACATATTAACTCCATATAGAGTCGGTCCTCGTTTATTCAGGACATCCAAGATGAGTCAATCCCCACTAATTTTCACCTCCCATCATTCGAAACCTTTGATGGCGTTACTGATTCAGTGGAGCACATCGCTTCTGGACTCAGATGTCAATATATAGCATCTCGAATGCCTCGATGTGTTGTGCCTTCCCAATCATCTTAAGGGGTTTGGCAAGAGAGTGGTACACACATTTAAAACCACTTTTTATTAATTTCTTCATTTAACTAGTGAAGGAATTCGAGATCCACTTCCTTAGAAATATGCGCTTAAGGCCCACGACAACAATGCTTCTAAGATTAAGACAAGGCGAGGAGGAGACACTTACAAACTTCATTAGTCGATTCACCAACAAGGTTCGAGGTGTAAACAATGTTCACCCCTCGTTCATGATTCAATCCTTCGTGATGGACTAGGGCCCTCTTGCTTCTTCTAGTCATTGGTAGAAAGAACACCAACAACGGTGCTCAAAGTATTTCAAAGAACTAACTAGTATATTACTGTCGATGTAATAATCTCGAGCAAGCACGGGGAACCCCACAAAAGATCGAAATAAGAGCAACCACAATCTGCCCCTACCCATGATTGCCACAGTGGAGGAGAAGCGAATGACCTAACCTGCCTCACTTGAGATTTGAACTAACCCCATTGAATCTTGAATAGAATGAAAGTTTTCTTGTAGATATGGGAAAGAGGCTTGATAAGAGACCCCCGATCGATGAGGACTCCACAAAAAGAGAGAAACAAATCTAGGTATTATCGTTTCTATTGTGATTATGCTCATGATACGGAGGTTTGTCACAATACGAAGGAACGGATCAAGGAGCTCATACGATAAGGACACCTTAGGCGGTTCATCCGAAGATGTCGAGAGCCATCACCCTGACCTTAGGGGTCAGTAAAAAGATAGATCGATGTTAACGTCGATGATCGGACCTCAGGAGGAGATAACACCTCGAGTCGCAAAGCTTATGCCCTAGCCATCATTAGTAAGCACCTCATGACCAAGGGCAACAAAGAAATAACTTTCAAAGAGGAAGAAATAGAATGCCTTGACTCAAATCATGATGACACCTTGGTAGTCTTCGTAAGGATGGTCAACGTTATTGGGAAATATCAAGGAGCATCACATAGGCAGCGAAAAATTAAAACAAAAACCATTTCCCAAACAAAAAAGAATCGGATTGCCAGGAGATAACCAAAAGTTTAAAACTTAAAATGACAAAACCTCATTAAGGAGTGAGACGTTCTCGTCTAGGGAAACTCGTATATTCCCTAAAATGTAGATCTTGGTCTGCCTAGATGAAGAAGCTCTCATGAATTCCTCTTTAGCGAAAGTCCACATAGTGGATGGCAGTAACGGCGCACCTCCTTATTGTTGGTTATAATTGCCTTACAAGTCAATCACATGAGTAATGACACGTGTGATACGTACGCTGCATACAGTACATACCGAATCATACCAATATATTAACATACTATTTGATAGGATATACAAATAAATCAATATATACTAACGTTATCGATCCCCTATCAAATTGATATGTACTGCTCGTACTATATGGTATATAATATTATGATGAATCTTGAAATGAATATTGTTAACAATAGGAGGAGAGGCTGATGAAACCTAAAATTATTTTAATAGAATATGTCACATTCTAGATTTTTTTCATATAATTATAACATGTTTCTATAATTATATCGAGACTCAAGTAACTATGGGCTTTATTGAGAAATATAGTGTCGTTCACTAAAAAATAAAGTGCAACTAGATCTAGTTGAGTGGTAGAGAAAGATATGCTTTCCATTGGAATCCAATTTAGTACTATTGAGAAATTACTCTAAAAATAAAAAAAATAAAAAAAAATGGCAACATTGAGTAGGAACCCCACAACTATAAAATAAATATATGTTCGAAAGTCAATCGGAGATAAAGAGATTTTATATTATTGGATGAGTTTGTATTCTTCTAATAATGGATGAAGTAGTGTCCCTCACTTATCAAAGTAGGGATATGTTCCTCTCACTAATCTCCGAAGGGCATCACCCTACCTATCCTCAGCAAAAGAAACAAAATCATCTCATACTATTCATGTTCATATCATGATGAAATAATATATTGAAACATCTCAATTTATCTTTCGAATATCATTCATGTCAAATAATATTAATTATCGCTCGTATGACTTGAACATATTAATTATCTCTCCTAGGTAAACCTATCTCTAATTCTTATTTAATCGATTTGGAACTATCCTAGACTAGTATATTTTAGATCATATTGGGTTTAATTCAGGTTTAACAAATTTGAACAAGTCAAATTGATTGGAAATTATCCTGAATCGATCTAAACTAATCAAATTTAATTTGGTTCAATTAATATTTAAGTCTAAATCAAATAAAGTAAAAGCAATGAGCTAGACTAACATTGGACTAGGTTGGGTCAACTGGTCATGTGCATTACACATAATTATGCATGTATCATATCAGGTCGGACCAGCCCATAAGCCATGGATTAGTCAGTGCACTGCATAAGATTGCCCATGTTGGCTTAGGTTAAGCTAGCATACTGGTTTGGCTTGGCTTGTTGGCTAGGCCTAATCTACAAGCATAACTAACTTAAGGGTTAGGCGCCTAGCTTGCTGATTGATTTCAACTTAAATTCTATCTAATTTTCTTAATTTTAAATTATGACATCATAAAATTATTATCACAATATCCATTCATTAGTATTGAGTCATTAAAACATAATAAATAGTAATAAATTAACAAAAATAAAATTTTATAAAAAAGGAAATAGTATTTTTAATCAAACATTCAATAAATCTAATAAAAATCAAATATCATGCATTCAAGATAAAAATTTTAGAAAATACATATGACATGAATAATTACAATATGTTTTAATTCTAAAATAAAATTTTAAACTTATAAAAGGATAAAAGAAAATTTTAGAAACTTCATATGGCAAAAATAGTTGTAACATGTCTTATTCTAATAATAAAATTTTAGACTAGAAAAAGTTTTTAGAAACTACATATAATATGAATAATTATAATATATTTTAATTCAAAGAAATTATAATAAAAGAAATTATTTTTTAAAAAGATAAAGAAACTTATCTTACCATGTAATTTCTTGTTCCTTACGTTAGTAGATTGACTTGGTGAGGAAAGATGAACCCTCAAAATAAAATAAGATTTTTTTATTTATTTAATTTATTATAAAAATGATATCATCTTAACGTTGAATAGTTATTTTCTAAATTTTATTAACAAAAAAATATATCTAAATTAAATATTTGATTACAATACAAATAAAGATTTAAATATTTTTAAGTTAACTTTTGTGATTGTAATAAAAAAGATAAGATTTAATAGTTTTATTATTGTTACTGTTGCTTGTTTCTCTCATGGTACCGTTCCTTCGGATCTGTGTCGCTTTTCTAATTACGGACGTTATCTCCTCGGGAAGTAATTATACCTGTAATTACTACTTGCATGTATTTTTGGAAGCAATATTAACTTTAGATAGGCAGACAGCAAAGTGCACTTGCAGGGCACATTTTTTAAAGTGGTACCTGCCAGCCACCGCACCGACGCCGATCCTCCATCGTATCCGGCACAAGTCAGAAATAAAGAACCCTCAACTCGGCGGCATACGATACAGCTAACGTCTCGGGTGGTAGCTGAGCCACTCCTTTTCATTTAGGCATCAAATCCATCTCCCCTGTCGCTTCCAACCCCCTTCCGCTCCCCCCTTTCTCTTTGTTTCCTCCCATCAACCTCACACCAACCCAACCTTCTCATTCTCTCTGTCGCTTCCCGCACGGCGCTTCCGTTCACAGGTTTCTCTCGGTCCGAGCAAAAAAGAATTCTACTTTACCATCAATCTCCTCATCTTCAATTCGTTTCCCTGAAGTACTTGGCTGCTCCTCATTCTTGGATTTCGACAAGGTTTAAGAAATTATTCATCTGTTTTTCCTCGATTTATTTGTTGTTTTTCTCTCCCGTCTTCTGCTTGATTCTTTTGATTATTGTTACTTTTATGCTCTTACTTTTTGGATTGAATTGCCTTTTCGTCGCCATATTTCACTCGATTTGTTGCTTGGATCTTGATTGGTTCATTTGTGTTTTCATTTTTTGTTTGCTTATGTATTCATCACTTTCCTTTTATATCCTCGGATTCGATTTGCTTTCTTGATTTTCCTCTGTTTATTGCTTGTTGATTGGGCTTTTAGGAGTCTGATTTGTGTGCACGCAGGTGGGAATTTAATAGCATGGACGAGATCGTGGTGCGGAGAGTGATCCCCTCAGATAATAGCTGCCTCTTCAATGCTGTCGGGTGCGTTATTGGAACTCTTTTTTGCAATCTGTTGTAGATCTGCTAAAGGAAGCCATGCTTCTTCCGCAGGTACGTCATGGAACACGACAAAACCAAAGCTCCATATTTGAGACAGGTTTTCTTCTTCTTCCTTGCATCGAATTGCATTTTTTTTGTGTGGATTTTTTTCTTTCTATGGTCATTTGAGTTGGATTTATGTTTTATGATTGGTCATATTACTATCACGATGGCTTGTTATGACGACAAGAATTTACCATCAAGCTGGCAATGTCAACCCCTTTTTGCCAGCTTAATAGTCATCTGGACTGTGGAATCATGCTGACATTGTTATGAAGATAAGATTAAAGGAGAAAAAAAAAAAAGATATGTGCAAAGAGTACTTACCTCTATTGACCCTCCAAGTTCCTCTCTGGAAGGTGGCGGAGAAGGCCTTAGTTCACCGCCTCTGTTTTCCCTCTAATCGGAAATTAGAGAGAACGAAACACAAGACAAAATCTTTTGAAGCAACTCAATTCGGATTCTTTCAAAAGTTAAAATCTTAAGAAAAATGGGCCGAAAAAGAACTAGGAATTGCATGAAAATCTGGTTCCTCAATCTATTCTAGAATAGACAGCTCATGTGCCCTGCTGTAGCTTGACATTTGTTTCAACCTGAGGTTAAACCAACAAAATCCCTCATTGAATAGCATTCATCATCTGACTAAAAAGAGCAATGCTCGGTTATTGTGAAAAAAAGCAATGCCCAATTACTATTGTTTTTGCATACACATTGGAAGAATCGCACATTAAAATCCACTTGCCCTTCTTTCCCTTCTTCACCTATTGAGTTATTTTTATTTTCATTAAAAAAGAACTCCATAGTTGCATGTTCATAAAAAGGCAAGTCTTTGAAGCTTTTGACAACTCTAACATTTCAACCATATTTACATGTTCATAATTATGTATTTATATTTTTAGTGTGACATTTATATAATTTACAATGATTGGTGTCCTGTGTATTCCGTAACCACGCATATGCATACACAAATTTGGACTTCTATTTACATAAAAGCCAAATAGATTCTTTACTGTTTGCAATCATCCATTCCTACAGATGATTATCCATAGACATGCCTATGTTAATATTACCGTTGTGCTCTAACATGTAATCTGTAGACATAGATGTAACCAGAATTGTGCTTCCATTCATGTATGCAACACATAAACATGCACTCTTTTCTGGATTTCATATTTGTACATGTGGCGGAATCAGACTGTAATGCGGTCCAAACTTAAACATATTTGCTAATGCACAGCTTTCCTGTCTAAATGAATTTAATTGGGATATCCATTTTAGTAAATCGTTACTACCTGATGCATCATATTATAACAATGAACCTAACTTGTCCATACTTTTCTTTTTTTGTTCTTGGCTCATGGTTGCATAACAATTGTCTTCTCCTGTGTTGAAGGTTATAGCTGCAGTTGTGGCAAGTGATCCAGGAAAATATACTGAAGCTTTTTTGGGGAAGTCAAATAATGAATATTGTGCATGGATTCAGGATCCTGATAAATGGGGCGGTGAGTGCTCTGTGACTTTCTGCCAGAGAAGTACAGCAAAGTGCGAAATTTTAAAGATCCATTTACTTCTATCATTCTGTTTTCTTGCATATTATGTCTTCATATCTTTGTTGGTGATTCGTGCCATTATTACTTCATTTAACACCGTAAGAAATACCACAGCTATGTTTATCAAGTAGTCTGTTAGTACAATGTTGCACTAGGATCTGCATTATATGGTTTTACTGATTGTCTTGGATAGAACATGCAAATGTGGTCTTTAAGATCAAATTCCTTTATGCTTGATGACTTTTGTGCTAGCAAGGGTGTCGCATGCATGCAAAGGAGATTGGGTTATGCAGGTCTTGAAGTTTTCTTTTTAAAAAAAAAAATTTAAAAGATGGAGATTGGCTTCATTATCTATGAGTTTTCTCCTTCTGAATTTTTTAGAATATAGCAGAGGGAGGGGACGAGGGTTTATGCACTGATCAGACCGGTACATGCCGATTGATATATATTCAAAAGAAGAATATCATAGTCAGATGGTATTGATTACTGAAGCCTTGTTTAGATGATTTTTGCCCTTAATTAGGCAACATCCATTCAATGTATTTGAGTACTAGTGTATGGAAGTTATTGCTTCTTGCAACTTTCTGGGACCCTAAACTTTTTTGTAATATGTGTTGTAGGTCTAGCTTTCTCTATTTGTTATCTTTATTTTGAAAAATTAGTTGATTTGAGGAAGGAGCTATATGACAATCAGAGTTGGATTTGTTCTGTTTGAAGACACAATTACTTATTTAAGTACAATCTTAAGAGGGTACCATCAACCTCTTTGTTTCCTTACCTGAAGGCACAGAATGGGTTTGTTGTATTATCTGATATTCTCTTTAGTCAGAATTTACTGCTTTGATGCACTAAGAATTGATTTATTGTCCACTTTGGCATATGATAGATAATTTGAAACTAGAAATACAAGATCTCATAGGTAGCCATATCCAATTTATTGATACATACTAGATATGGAAATTATCTGCACATTTCCATTCAAGTACTCCTTTCTCCATGTACTAATGGAGGTTGCCTTGTTTTTTTTGGTGACAATGTTACTTATATGCAAGGTTGTGAAACTTGCTTTCCTACCTATGATGTTAGAGGGGTTGGGATTGGATCGGATCATAAGATTCTACAAATTATAAAACAAATAAAACATAAAAGAAATTTTTAGATTTTCTTAATTAAGATTTAGCTACTTAGTTTGCTTTAAGTTTTAAGTGTCCTACTGCCCTATATAGTAAAATAAAACAGCTGTTTTTTTACAGTGAATGAATATACAGGATTCTAATAGAAAAGATACTAGTGGACTTTACTCGAGCAAAAACAACATGTACTCAACATCATGTAGTCGAAGAAAGGAGATGAGATAGGAAGAGGGGAGGAGAGGGGAAGAGATGGGAGAAGACGTAAGGAAATGAAAGGAGAGGAGATGGAAAGAGAGGTAAGAGAGGGGAAGAGAGAAGAGATGGGAGTCGCTTGGAGGAGAAGAACAGAGAGGAGATTGGAAGAGAGGCAGGAGAGGGGAGGAGAAACAGCACTTGTGATGATCAACAACATTGAATGGCTGGCGAGGTTGGCAGGCCACACCACCCTCTCGACGTGGGTGTGATCAGCGGTTAGGGCTCATCTCCTTTGGATTGCGGTGATCAATGACATTGAATGGTGGTCGGTAAGCCTCTGATCGTGAGCAACAACATTGGTCAGGGCTCGTTGTGTTGTCTCTCCTTTATTGAAGTCGTTGTTTTGTCTTCATTGAGTTTTTTGCTTTTTTCTTTTTTATATAAAGTCGACTAAGTTGGCTCAGTAAACTCGAGCCGAGTTGTTCGAGTCGACCAGTCTTTTTGAGTCAACTCTCAAGTCAGGTTGATTCCACCCTTTTTATGTTACAACATCCGACCTGACTTGTCAAGCCTAATCTGAGCCATATGATTTGCGTTGTAAGATCACACGATCATAGGACCTATATTGCGAATTTAACAACCTTACTTACATGTCTAAAACAAGCAAGTGGACGATTGCAAAGATAACCTATAGGCATATTAAACAAGGTTAATCATGTAATTGGGACATATGTTTTTTTAAGGAGCAATGGGTAACTTATGCTTACATAAAGATTAATGGATACTTGAAGTCTTGAAGATTTTTAGAGAATCAACTGACCATAATATGCAATAATATCCTTATGATTTTGGGGGATTAGTTTCTATTTATTCTGTGCAACTAGATTTTTCCATTAACAGTGTTTATTACCTCTAGCCAGTAGATGTAGGTTTTTAATCTTTAACCAAAATCCGAAGTAAATAAAAAAAAAGGAAGTGTATCCTTCTGTGATTCCCTAAATATCTAGAAGGTCACTTGTTTAGAGCACCTTTATCATGGACTGTTTGAATCCATGGGTTTGCCCATGGACTGGAACACGACATCCTCTCTTATTGTACCATTAAATCTAAACTGTGTGGTCTATGGAGTAAACTTTCAGCTCTTTCGTACCTGTCCAAATGGCAGCTTCTTTGTTTTTTTTTTTTTTTAATGTAGCTGTCAATTATGGATAACGTACCTGTGATTCTCCCCAGTAGTGGAACATTGTGATGTACTATTCTATACCTATTTCCCACAGGTGCTATAGAGTTGTCTATTCTGTCAGAGTACTATGGTCGTGAAATTGCAGCATATGATATACAAAGCACTCGATGTGATCTGTATGGTCAGGTTAGTATTTCATCATTGTGATCCTACGGATGCTGTTTTTTCTTTAGATTTATAAGTTGCCTTTTCTTCTTCTGTTGGATTGGGAAACAGGGGAAGTCTTACCAAGAAAGGGTCATGCTCATCTATGATGGTCTACATTATGACGCACTAGCTGTATGTGAACCTTGTGGAGGTCTCAGAAAAAAAATATTTGTCACCAAATAATTCATCATAGTTGATAAAAACTTTCTCGTGTTTATTCAATTTGTATTTTCCAGATGTCACCATTTGAAGGGGCACCTGAAGAGTTTGATCAGACCGTATTTTCTATAAGAAGTGACCGTTCCATTGGGCCCGTGGAGAACCTTTCTCTTAATCTTGTTAAGGATGCTCATAGGTGAGAGCTTATATCCATTTCCCTACTAAAAGCTTTTACTCGACAGTAGTATTGGAACATGAAGATCCTCAAGATTGTTGATGTTTTGGTTCACCATCATATTCCCGTTTGTTTTAGTTCCCTCAAATAGTTAGTGTGGAGCGAGGAAAAGAACTAATTTCTGGTATAATAAATGGTATACTCAAAATGAAATGTATTTCACAGTAGATTAATTTGTTTTAGTTGATGGCCGTGACATGTAGTTGACGTCTTTCTGCCTTCTAGGAAGAGAAGTTTCACAGACACTGCCAATTTTACATTACGCTGTGGAGTATGCCAAGTTGGTTTGACCGGCCAGAAGGTTACTATCGATTCAAGATCTGTTTTGCTATCTTTATTGTAGGAATGCCTTTTTGTCTTATTTCTAACTAGTTGTCTTGGATTATCTAGGAGGCGATCGCACATGCTCAAGCTACAGGCCATGTTAATTTTCAAGAATATAGCTAAATGATGAAGCTTGTGTGACGAGTTTCTGTCAGCTTATTCCTTGGGTCATCTCATTACTTCCAACTCATACTGGCGTCTGAGGAGTAAGAAGTCAAATTATTGGACTGAATTTGCTGTTGTGATGATCAGATGGAATTTGATCTTTGTTGTAAACTACTTATATGTGAATTTCTTGTTTAACATCTTCGTGCCTTGTTCTAAAGACAGTACAGCAACCAATTGATTCATGACAATATTGTTACATGTCTTCATCTCTGGAGTGTGCAGTAAGCAGTGGGTTTGAGTTGACATTAGGTCTTCAGAACTCTTTCAAGTGTGTATGGTTTTGCTTTGGAATATATTGGCGTCTTCAGCTCTGGATTGGGCAGTTTCCTTCAAGTTGGCATTAGGCTTTTGAAACTCATGCAGTGAAGTGTGGTTTTGTGTAGAATTTATTGGTGTCTTTTATATATGCTACTTAGATCAGTACCTCGAGACAGCAGAGCAACCAATTGATCATCCATAGGATGTGACGTGTTCATCTCCCTAGTGTGGAATGACCGTTGACTTTAAGTTGAAATTAGGGGTAATACCGTATGTGGATATTTGTATGATAACTGCTTTGGCATATTTGTTTGTGAACATAATATGATTCTTGGCCTATCCATTTTTTCCTTTTTCAAATATCATCGTTATATGTTAATTCTATTTATAAAATAACAAAAAAGAACTTATTCATCTAAAATCATCAACATCAATTTTTTTTCTTCTAAGGGCAGAATTTCTAAAATATTAAAAAAATCATCGAATCAAATTTGGATAATAATAAAAGTATTAAGATAAAAAAATAAAATAAAACTGTTGTTTCATAAATAAACATCTTTGCGTGTGTGTGTATATATATATATATATATATGGCTGATTGATTCGTCCGATGTCACCCACTCTTCGCGTCTATTACTCGAGCTGCGAACGCGAACTCGTCCACCGACAATGGAAATTCCATTAAGAACGTTTTAAACAGCATAAAATATGAGCATCATCTATAGGAAAATGTAGTCGTAGGTTAACTACAATCGATGGTGAGAAACATTTCTTCCTTCTTGAGCTCCCCAGTAGCATACCTTCTTCCCACGATGGCGTTTTCTTCCTTCTAGCCAAATAAAACTAGACAAAATGTCCCTTTTATGGCACTGTCGTCTTCAAATCCCACCCTCACACGCATGCCGTCACTGCGATTTCTCGCATCTTGATCCCCCCCTCTCTCTCACGTTTTCTCGAATGCAGTAGAAAACCTTCCTCCATCACTTCATTGCAGGTTACATGCCGTCACTGCGATTTCTCGCATCTTGATACCCCCCTCTCTGTCACGTTTTCTCGAATGCAGGAGAAACCTTCCTCCATCACTTCATTGCAGGTTACAACTGCTCTCTCTCTCTCTCTGAGTGCAGAAAAGACACTCCTTTTCACTTCATTTCAGTAAAAACCCTTCCTTTATCGCCGTTACTGTTCCCTTGCTAGAAAAAGGGTCAACTTTCGGGTAAAAAGGAACGAGCTTCACGTTTGGAACGTGAGGGCCAGGTTTTCAAACTGTTTCTGTCTTGATTGATTCCTTCATCGGTACCGTCTGACACTCCGGTGGCTGGATTTGCCTTGGATCATGGGTTGTGGTGGCGTGCTCTGGTTCTTGCTCCTTCTCGCTACTGGATTCGGTGTTTTTGCGGGTGCTGAGCGGCCTGCTGTTGTGAATATTGGAGCTGTGTTAACCTATGATTCCGTCATCGGTAGAGTTGCAAAGGCCGCGATCGAAGCTGCTGTCGCCGATGTCAATGCGAATGCGTCGGTTCTCGGGGGGACGCAGTTGAATCTCGTTATGCGAGACGCAAATTGTAGCGTTTTTCTTGGATCTGCTGCAGGTAATGTGGTTTCTTGCACATGTTTCTTTTGTGTTTCCTGTTGATGATGCTCCGATGGGAGGGTTTATGCTGCCAATCGCAAATAGCTGGAACGAGGTTTGATCTTTTGTGATTAGGCACCAAGAATTATTCTTTTTTCCTTTTTCTTCTTGATGCATAATCATTAAGGACCAAATCTTATTATGGTTCCTCGAGACTTTTTCTTTTTCTCATGGTCCGATTTCTCCTTTCAACAAAAAGAAATCTGGAATTGCAACAACCAAATTCACTGTTAATTGGTCAACCATATGTTCTTGATTCACTTAGATTCCTTACATGTAAAGCTTTTCTATTAGCATGATGGTTGATGGATATCCATATGGATCACGCAAGATGGCCTGCCTGAATTTATTGAATGAGTCCTTGTAGATCTTCATGTAAATTGCCGGCTTTACATGTCCCCATTTTTGTTGCAACTCACTAGAGAAACAAATTATTGGCCTCGTACCAACACAACATAGATGATCGAGAAAAAGCATGACGATGAGCATCTGTATTTGCGATTGGTTTCAGTTATGACATGAAATCATTATTTGTTGGCACTGATTGATAAATTTGTAATATGAAGGGAATTACTTCATCAAGATGTATTGCATGTATTTGGTATTTATGGAAAAGTTGTATGTCTGTTTGCAAGTACAAAAGAGGTAACAGTTAAATGCTCATTTTACGGCGAAAGAAAAGCAAGGCACAATTACTTCATCAATAGAACTGTCTGATCTGTCTTATAGAAGTAATGATGTTATATGTCAAATCATTTGCATTGAGTTTTCATTTGATTCTTTCAGTACATAACTTTTTTTCTTAACCAAGAGATGGTTACCTTTCTCGGAGCCATGGCTATTCCACTTGGTTCTTTTTTAAAAAAAATTTAACCATTTTCATCTCCTGCAGCCTTGAGTGTTCTGGAGCATGATGCAATTGCCCTAATTGGACCGCAATCCTCTGCAATAGCTCACATGATTTCATCTATTTCTGGTGGACTTCAAATACCACTCATATCTTTTGCAGCTACAGATCCGACTCTTTCTTCTTCTCAATTTCCCTTCTTTGTTCGCACGACACACTGTGATTCCTATCAGATGGCAGCGATGGCAGATCTAATAGAATATTTTGGATGGAGACAAGTCGTTGCAATTTATGTAGATGATGATTACGGAAGGAATGGGATATACTATCTTGATGACGAGCTTGCAGAGAACATGTCAAAGATGTATAAGATTGCGTTGCCAGTCAAAGCTACTCGGAATAAGATTATTGATTTGCTGCAGAAGTCGAAGATATTAGGTTCACGAGTCTATGTGGTGCATGCTACCCCAGACTCTGGTCTTAATATATTTTCTGTTGCTGAGCAGCTTCATATGATGACTGATGGATACGTTTGGCTGACTACAGATTGGCTTTCTACTGTTCTTGATACATCTCAATCAGCCGCTTCTAATTCTATAAGTTATTTGCAAGGAGTAGTGAGTTTTCGTCAATACATTCCTCGCTCAAACCAAAAAGAAGCTTTTGTGTCTAGCTGGGGTGAATTACAAAAAGAGGGGTTGGTGAGCTTAAACTTGAGTACATATGGCTTCTATGCATATGATACAGTTTGGGCCACTGCCCATGCTATCAATGACTTCCTTAATGAGTATGAGAACATAACTTTTTCGTCTAACAGTAACCTACAGAGTATAAAGGGAAAGATGCAGCTGGGAATGCTTAAAACTTTTGATGGAGGGCACCTACTAATTAAAAAATTGTTACTCTTGAATTTTACTGGTTTATCTGGTCAAATTCAGTTTGATGGTGATAAAAACCTCATTAGCCGCATGTATGAAATTGTCAATGTTCGTGGTTCAGTGACTAATAGAGTTGGCTACTGGTCTAACCATTCAGGTCTCTCCATCTCTTTACCTGGAAATTTACTCAAAAACAGACCAAAAAATTTGAGCCTCAACCAGGTTCTTGGGAGAATAACTTGGCCAGGTGGGAAGATGGAAACTCCACGTGGTTGGGTGGTGGCAAGTAATGAGAGGCCACTGAGAATAGCAGTTCCTAATAGAGCAAGTTATCTGGAGTTTGTAAGAGTAACAAATGGCGGAGATATGGAGAATGTTAGTGGATATTGCATTGATGTGTTCAAAGAGATAATCAAACTGATTCCTTATGAGGTGCCATATAAGTTTGTGCCTATTGGAAATGGTCAGACCAATCCAAATTATGATGAGCTTGTGAACATGGTTGTGCAACATGTAATTCCTCACCAGCAACCTCTTTTATTGAGTTCAAACTAGTAGGTTATATCTTTTGGTTTCCTTTACTGCTTACATTTACACTGAAATATATTTTAGGTTGTTGATGCAGCAATTGGAGATATCGCAATAGTCACAAGTCGGAGTAGAAACTCAGATTTTACTCAGCCGTACATCTGTACTGGCCTTGTCATATTGGCTCCAATCAGAAGTATAAAGTCAAGTGCTTGGGTTTTTCTCAGGCCTTTTACTGTTGGAATGTGGTGCGTGACTGGAGCATTCTTTTTTGTCATTGGGGTGGTTATTTGGCTACTTGAGCACAGGGTAAATAGTGATTTCCGGGGCCCACCAACACGGCAGTGCATAACTATGTTTCTGTAAGCCTTGTTTAGAAACTTTGAATTCGACTTGTAGGTTAAGCTTGGATCTGATTTCTACTTATTGAGTTAGCACTTCTAGTAATTCAGCAAGCTCTTCTTTCTTGAATTCAGGTATAAGTCTGATTTTGTCTGGCTATATGTGGACATGTATAAGACATCATACAATCTTTGAAAGTTCTTTCTTTACAATCTAGTTTTGCAGCTATTTATGGTTGTTAACTAAGAGTTTCTGATTTTTAAAACCTCGACAAACACAAAACATTTTGCAGAAAGTTGATGGCAATGAATCACAATATAACCTTATTCATTGTTTTCAAGGAAAATCATTCCTTTTTTGTTCCTCATTCTTCATTTTATCTTACACTACGAAGATTAAGATGCAAGTAAAATACTAAATTAGGAGGACAAGAACAGTGTCAAGAAGAATGCATTTGCTTTTGTAAGGACATAAGCCAGTAGGATCAGAGCAGACAACATGGATGAAACTCTTTCTACAAGCTTAAACACATAAGGATTAGCAGTTGTTGGATTTGGTGAGTCCATGAGCTATTTTAGTTTGTCCTTTCATATATTTTTAAATGTCCATTAGGACTTATGGATACTCCAAAGCATTTTTACTTGCCACTGGATATTATTGGATGAAGTTTAAACTGATAAGGCTGATAAGGAGCTCATGAATTTGTCTATCTATTGTACTTGACAGACAACAGTGCAATGTGAATCCTGTTTGACTATATCTATTGTGCTCGACAAACATTATGACTTTGTTGTTGTTGTTTGTTTTTGTTGGCTATATCTGTCCTTGTTAAATATAATTCTTACAAACAACCATCAAGGTTTTGAAGTACCAGTTAGTTGTATTGTCTGTGGGCTATTATGTTCTAATGCTATGGACAATACAGCTCAGTTTTTATTATTAAGTAGATCTAATAATTAAAAATTACTAAATCAAATTTTAATCAGGTTGTAGGAAAAAATCTTGGTTGAACCTTACTATCATGGAACCCTATGTTTGACCCAATGTGTTGGTACATTTGATGATAAGTTCTAGTTGAGATGCTCACTACCGGTTATAAAGTTCGACTTTGGTTGGAATACATCATTTCTAAGAAAAAAAATTCTTGTTTCTCAAAAGTACGGTCTTCTAGTTTATTAGGATTTTCCTGTGCAATCAAGTTATAAAAACTTTGTATTTCGGAGATTTGTTCTAGTCATTTGAGGTCCTACTTTAGGACAAATAACATTAAAAAAAACCTATAATCTTATTTGATTTGGAAAATTTTAAAAATATTCATAATTTATTAAAGCATGCTATATTCCAATATTCTGCTCCCAAGTATATATCTATATGATGTTTTATGCCCATTTTATTTTTTGAGTACCCTGACATGCATGCCAGCAAAACTTGGTCAGAGAAGTTCATGACACAAAATTGATCACCAACCTTGACTAGCTTTTTCTTGATTCATATTGGAATTTAAATGTTCATGGCTTATGACTGATGCATTTAATTAACTTGCATATTTTTTACAGGTTTAGTTTTTCAACACCTTTCCAGTCACAGCGTAAGTGATTTCTGAATGTGATACATGGTGTATAAATACTAGCCATCATTCTTGATGCTTAAAACCTATCACAAATAGTGGATGCAAACTAATATTTTACAAATTTTGTTCCAGAAGAAGAAATTTTGAGCACACTTGGACGATTTGTTATGATGGTATGGCTATTTCTCCTGATGGTGATAACGTCAAGCTACACTGCGAGTTTAACTTCATTTCTTACTGTCCAACAACTTTCATCTCCAATAAAAGGAATTGACAGTTTAATTGCTAGTAATGAACCTATTGGTTACCAAGAAGGATCTTTTGCCCGAAGCTACCTTATAGATGGACTTAATGTACAACCATCAAGGCTTGTTTCACTTGGTTCTCCTGAAGCTTACAAAGAAGCACTAGAACGTGGGCCAAAAAATGGAGGTGTGGCAGCAATTGTAGATGAGCTTCCATATGTTGAGTTGTTTGTAGCAAAAACAAGTGGATTTGGCATCATAGGGCAGTCCTTCACAAGGAATGGATGGGGATTTGTAAGTAAACTCTTTCAAGCACACAAACACAAAATAGTGAATGCATATGAATTGAAATTTTCTTGAAGTTTTTTTTTTTGTTTTCAAGAACCATGTTTCTGGATGATGTTGTTGCAAGAAATTTTATCATATTCTTCTTTTGTATAGAAGGGAGTAAAAAATTGCTTCCTTCATTTCTTTTTGATAAATAAAAATAAGATGATGACAATCATTTTCACTAGCATGCTAAATTTAAATTATAATGAAATTAAATATTATATTGGTTACTGAAAATTTCCAACCAAACTTTGCAGTTTATCAACAATAGTCATTTCATTTATAGGGCAAAATATTTGAGTCTGATTTCTTTTCATATCTGTTTTTTGAATCCAATCCAGTAATAAATTAAATAAAACATCCATGTCACTCAGTTTGTGATCTTAGGTTTAATTTATAGCTTTTCCTCCATGGCTATAAATATTTTAATATTTTATAAAATGGCCTTCAGCAAATATTTTAAACATGAGATCTCTTCCTTTTAAATTTAAGTTGTTGTGTGTCAGAAATTTTGTTATGCCACTCTTCAGAAACAAATTAATTCACTTTTGTAATTCATAATAAAGATACCTGCGTCTTTCATCATCAAAATTTAGACATCCCTGCTTCCCTGATTTACTTTCTCATATTAGGGACTTTGTGTTGTTCTATTTTATGTGAAATTGTGAGAATTGTTTACAAAATATTTCAAAGCAAATTTCAACCGCACATTATATCACACTTTCCTCAAGTAATTCATCCAATACATCTATAGTTTAGTATTATTTTACTGTGTTTTTAGTTTTATTCCAATCATGAAGATCATATACATGTTTTGTTCTTTTCATGGTATGAACAGTATGATATTTGTGTACTATTTGTTTATTCTACCAGTGTTTAGTATTTGTTGGGACGGCACTGTTCCATGTCTCCCTCCCCTATATGCAATTTCAGGCTCTACCCCTGCTTATGATTCTTTCTGTGTCCACAGAGAGAGCCCACCAATGTTCGCTGTTGATCATCTTTTCTGTTCAGTTAGCAAAGAATTGGCTATTTCTTAAGGTTGTCTTTTGTCATTATCGTCCCACCAATCTACTACCTGATTGCTGACTTGACACTTCTTGTGAATGATTAAACTACACTTCATTGATATGATTCATAAAAAAGATGAAATGATTCTTTGAATCAGAAATGTCTCCAATTTATAACAGATTGTTCCAGTGAATCTTGTGATGCTTGTTTGGTTTGTTCTCTGCCATCATGACATTGCTTTCCTTTGTTTTATGATACTAGGCATTTCCAAGAGATTCTCCCCTTGCGATAGATATGTCAACAGCTATGCTCAAGCTCTCTGAGAATGGGGAACTGCAGAGGATTCACAAAAAGTGGTTTTGCAACACAAGCTGCATCGTTCAGAGTGGCATAAACTCTGAGCCTGACCAGCTTCACTTCAACAACTTTTGGGGGTTATTTCTGGTCTGTGGTGTTGCTACTGTTGCATCTCTTACCTTGTTTTTTCTAAGGTCAATCTGGCAGTTTATTCGCTTCAATAGGAAGCGCAGAGAGCCTGCATCCACCCGTGAGCTACCAAACAGGGGCTGTACTCAAGTCATTTTTCGCTTCTTTGATTTCATTGACGAGAAAGAAGAAGCCATTAAGAACGCGTTCAAGCAGAGGAACACCTCTCTTCCAGAAAGTAGCTGATTCATCACCGAACTTTTTGTGTAAGTAGACCTACGGAGAAGGTTGTTGTGCATTGGTCATTATGTGGGCCTTTATGATGGCTTCTTTATCAGACTTCATATATCCCAAACAGTTCTCATCCGTATATCACTTAATAATCTATATTCATGAAGCATCCCTTGCTTTACTATTTGCATGATGCATTGGCTTTAGCATTCTCAATAGTCCTTTTAGTTTATGCTAGGATATTCTAGATCACTTTGTGTGAGCAAAAATGTCTTATCCTGTGTATCCGAAGCTGTATTTTGTAAACTAGAGCAATATATCGCAACACGACAATGTTTCTTTGCATGAGGGTCGACCTTGGTGTCTGTTCCTTCATGAAAACAGCTTCTCTGCTTTGCAGGTTAACATTACATACATTGACACTTAACAAAACCCTGCATCGCCGGGAGCTTTGTGCACCGTGTGTGGACAGAGCCTCTTGGCAAGTTGGTTCTTGAATCAGCTTTTTGAAGTCTGAGGATTACTTCCAGTTCTTTTGGAGAAACTTAACATACTCTTTTGTGGTGCAGGTCGTAGGTGGGCATTGCTTTCACGGGGTGATTCTAGGCGAATCACTTCTCTCCAAAGCCAATCTGATTGGATTCTTCGGTAGGTGGAAGCTGTTGTGATCACTTGTCCTCAGAGAAGCAGATGTGAACTCATGAGCCTACCATCTGTCTCGGTCCAATCTACTTGTCGTTGATGTCGATATCATGAAAGAACCATTCTACTTGTTTTCAGATTCCATGCCTAGTAGCCTTAGTGGCACACTTATTGTTGGGCTGGTTTCTCAGAGAATATATGCTTCCTGAGACGGTCTTCTAGATGAAGTCGAATGTAGTCTTCTTCCAGTATCAACTTGACTAGATCATCTCTGTTATCTTTAGATTTATCTATTTGTGAGCTGATATGATCATGATGTGATATGCGCATATTGTGACGACATGATGCTGATGTGACACTGTCATCGCTTACGTGGTGGCCTCATCTGTTGCACTGTCATGATGTGATGTTAATTCTGATCATGATTCGTATGAACCGAAATCAAGCCGAATTAAAACCGAACCGAACTGACCTTATGGTTCACGGATTTCAGCCCCCCCAAATGAGCATGTTTTGCTGTGTCTTGCAATGAGAATAGCCAAATTGTGACCCATTGGATTTGTGTTCTTTATTCTCTTCTTTTCTTATTATACAGAAAATATAATTGGTCAGAGAAAAATGTATGAGGAGGCGAACGATACTGATATAAACAAAATCCTTAATATAAATAACCACATTTTTATTCTGTGAAATTCTACAATCATATTTTTTGGGTGAAAATGGATTATACATATTGAATAGCGAAAAAAAATCACAATCATACAATTTTTCTTAATAAGCAAATAGAAAATCATATATAAACTTCAAACAAATACCAAATTTTCATTACCATTTATTACTATTTAGAATGGATACAAACAAAGATGTGTGGCGTTTATAAGATCAAAATGCATCAACGACTCTCAAATTGACGACACACACCCCAAACCAAAACGATTTCAACGTGATGTGAGCATGAAAACGATTTGAAACCTGATTCATGAGGACCTTCTTCTTTAGTTTTTGGCCCCTTTCTTATGAGAACCATTGAAATGGAGAAAGAACAAAAGAATAGTTTTTGGCCCCTTTCTTATGAGAACCATTGAAATGGAGAAAGAACAAAAGAATATGGCCACTAGTGATGATGAGTTTTCTTATGAGGACCTTCTTCTTCTCTCACCCACTCTCCTTTTTTTTGTTTCTTTTCTTCAACTACAAGAAAAAGAGTTATATGTATATAATATGATAAACTATATTGAGTTAGTGAATCAATAAGCCACAGCAAGCAATAAACTATATTGGTTGTGAGTAGTAGAATTATTTGATTAATAATAAATACCTCGATATAATTCATTTTTTGTTTCGGCCTACATGATGATCGCAGTATATATTTATAGTCCACTTGGTTAATTGACAAGCATCTCAGATGATTCCACTCCCACTCTAAATGCTTTATCACTACAGAATCCAAATCAATCACTGCAGTGGCAGTTGTTTTCTTCCTCCATTTTGGTGTGAGAACATTCCAAGCTTCTTGGAGACATCTTAATTACTCGGATGCATTCTCGAAACTGGTTCGAAAGAAGGTGGACATCAAGTGCAGCACAGATTCCTCGAGATGAGAAAAAAAAATGGGCTTCCCATCCTCTGCAAACACTGTACAAACCTCGTTAAGCTTATCGATGTCTTTTAACCTCGTTGATTCACCATTGACCGATGAGAAGAACCACTCACGCCTAACACATTAAGCTGGGAATTCCAAGTCAACGCTTTGACGGCGACATGAGACATTCCGATCAAGCTTTCTCCTCCAAACATTTCGTTCGGGAAGATAACCTTCTTCTCCCTTGCATGGTTTGCCATGCCACACACGTCACGTCACAGGAATAACCCCAATCTCCGAGTCCAAGGCACTGACTGAATCGATTCCATGCGATTCTGCAAGCAGCGCAATCTTCTTCCGATATCTTCGAGAAAGCAAAACACTTCTTTTCCTGTTCTCCAAGCTTATAAAGGGATTCTCCCACTGCAGAGGCGGCAGGCATGCAATCCTTTCCTTCCCATTAGGTTGGCTTTTTTGGCAAAAGGAGGTTTCAGATCTCTTTCTGCTTTCTCATCTCACAAACATTTCCTGTCTCCAATCTTTTCTTTTAGCTGACTTACCTTCTTCTCTTTTCTGCTGCATAAAAATTTCATTTCAGAGAAGCAACTCTTTCGCATGTTGTGTCGAAGACGATGGCCAGCATGTCTCCGCTGTTCATGATATGGTTCTTGGTTGGCCTAAGTGGCGCGGTGGGTGAGCTTGGCGATGGAACCACCAAGCCTGGCATGGTGAATGTGGGTGTTCTTTTCACCTTTAATTCTACCATCGGAAGGGCAGCCATGGTTGGGATCGAGCTAGCAATAGAAGATGTCAATGCGGACTCCACGATCCTTGCAGGGACCCAGCTGAATGTGATCGCACAGGACACGAACTGCAGCGGCTTTGTTGGAACAATCGAAGGTGAAGAATCGAGGACTCGAGCTTTTAATAAGATTGTTTCTGAATTAACTATACATTAATTCTGGATTTCTTATTAAGAGTATCATATTCTAAAGATCGAGTAAGATCATAAGACTCCGAGAATGTTTTCATTCGATTTCGACTCAGAGAGATGATCGGTTTTGTTTTGGCGCATAATCCAGCTTGAACAATGAGCCTATTCTTCTGTTTCTGAGGTCTTACCTTCAAACGGGAAGCTCCATCAACTTTAGGATTTGTCACCACTCCATCACAATCTGTGGCTATTTCTGTTCTTAGAGGCTGTTGTTTCTCTTGGTTTCCATCGATTTCTGCACTGGCCTTCTCCTCCTCCACCGTTCTTCTATGAGCATCTCAAATCTTGTTCCAAGGCACAGTTGAGCTGAGTCTCTTGCTTTAGTTGCATTTTTCTATCAAGACTAAACTATCGAACACCAATTCAACTGATGGAGAGATTGCATTGTCCTGATTTCTGACTTCCGATGAAGTCCCATGATCTTAAGGATGTATCTAAGTTTGTTCCTTCTCCTTCAATCTTCTTCTATGATCATCTCAAAGCTTGTTTTAAGGCACCACACGGATCAGTTCAGCTTTACTTCCACTGTTCCATTGCAGCCTTACAACTGATGGAGAAGAAGGTGGTGGCAGTCGTCGGTCCGCAGTCCTCCGGCATCGGCCATGTCATCTCCCACGTCGTCACCGAGCTCCACGTCCCTCTCTTATCCTTCGCCGCCACCGATCCAACCCTCTCCCCACTCGAGCACCCCTACTTCATCCGAACAACTCACAGCGACTACTTCCAGATGAACGCCGTCGCCGACCTCGTCGAACACTTCGGCTGGCGAGAGGTGACCGCCATCTTCGTCGACGACGACTACGGCAGGGGCGGCGTGATAGCACTCGGCGACGCGCTCGCCAAGAAGCGTTCCAGGATCTCATACAAAGCTGGCTTCCCTCCCAACGCTGGCCCGACCGCGATCAATGACTTGTTGGTGAGAGTCAATCTCATGGAGTCTCGCGTCTTCGTCGTGCATGTCAACCCTGACACCGGCATGAACGTCTTCTCCCTCGCCAAGAATATGGGGATGATGGCCACCGGATACGTGTGGATCGCCACAGATTGGCTTGCTTCCACTCTGGATTCGGTCGTGCAACCAGATCCCAACGCCATGAGCCTCCTCCAAGGCGCCATTGTTCTTCGCCACCACACACCGGATTCAGCTTCCAAGAGGCGATTCACAGCTCGGTGGAACGCCATGATTCGCGCAGGAAACGCTTCGTCCGGCTCGAACAGCTACGGCCTCTACGCTTACGATTCACTCTGGGTGGTTGCTCGTGCCATCGATCGATTTCTAAGTGCAGGAAACACCATCAACTTCTCTGCAGATCCTCGCTTGCGTGAAGCCAATGGCAGCACTCTGCACTTGTCGACGCTGCGTATTTTCGACGGAGGCGAAAGCTTGCTTCAGCAGCTGCTGCTCACAAACTTCACCGGATTGACAGGCCAAATCGAGTTCGATTCGGAGAGAAATCTCATCCGACCATCTTATGACATCCTCAACATAGGAGGAGGACCTCGATTGATCGGATACTGGTCCAATTACTCTGGTCTCTCGGTTATCGCTCCTGAGATCTTATACCAGCAGCCACCGAACACTTCCACCACGAGCCAGCAGCAGCTTTTCGGTGTCGTGTGGCCCGGCGAAACGACGGCGCCGCCGCGTGGTTGGGTGTTCCCCAACGATGGCAAGCCTCTCAGGATCGGAGTTCCGAACCGAGCGAGCTTCAAGGAGTTCGTGACCAACAGTTCCAACTCCGACGATCTCGGTGGCTTCTGCATTGATGTGTTCAATGCTGCAATCAAGCTGCTGCCTTACCCGGTTCCTTGCTCGTTTGTGCTGATCGGAGACGGTTCTAAGAATCCAAATTACGACGAAATCGTCAACATGGTCGCTCGAAATGTGAGTGCTTCTCATATCGTATAGCATCACTTGTTTGCTCTCGCCGATGCAGACTCCGGTTGTCCGAGGTGTCGGATCGTGGATCTAATATCGAGTCTCCTAAGTTTGCCGTAAGCTCGGCGTCAAGAGATGCAAAACCATGTCCGATAGAAGCCCAGTGCCCAAGTTATTGTCGGAAAAGTAGCAAAGGAACAGGGGATTCGGAGTGTAGTGAATCGGAGACTTTTGGAGTTATCCATCCATCCGAGATCGTTGGGCATTAATTACTCGGACAGACACAGAGGATCGTCCGAATCATCTCTCCCTCTTAATCCAATCTAATGCATTCTTGGTTGTTCTCTCTTTAGGAGCTCGATGCTGCCGTAGGAGACATTGCAATCGTGAGGAACAGAATCAAGATCGTGGATTTCACGCAGCCATACACCGAATCAGGACTCGTTATAGTCACTCGAGTTCGGGGGAGCAGCTCAAGTGCTTGGGCCTTCCTGAAGCCATTCACGTTGGAGATGTGGTGCGCCACCGGAGCTTTCTTCCTTCTTGTGGGTGCAGCCGTTTGGATTCTCGAGCACAGAGAGAACCCCGAGTTCCGCGGCACTCCGAAACAACAGATCGCAACCATGTTCTGGTGAGTGTAGTCTGCTGCTTCGAGCATGCATGCCCGTCATAAGATCAATTACTCTTCTGAATCGTGATCGACATTGGATCGTATCTGTCCCTGCGTGGTTATGAACCGATCCAGAGCTTCTCTTCGGCGGTATCATGATGAAACATCATTAGGTGACGATTCCATCATGCCAGCAAGCATGAAAACGCTCGCTGAATCTGCTTCATGCTGTTCTTACAGCTTATTCAGTCGATAAATCTTGCTCCTATGAATTGACTCGTACTACCGTCTCCAATCTTGCAGGTTTAGCTTTTCGACGATGTTTTTCGTGCACAGTAAGTGAGCTTAACTCTGTATCCGATCGATACGTTCGAGCCTCTGCTCTCATCGTTTTATGTGCTTCTGCTCCATCTGGATTCCATTTTTTTGTCTCGGAATTCAACTAATTTCGTCTGAAAATTGTGCAGGAGAGAACACGGTGAGCACACTCGGGCGACTCGTGCTGATCGTGTGGCTGTTTGTGGTACTAATCATCAACTCGAGCTACACAGCCAGCTTAACGTCGATCCTCACAGTTCAGCAGCTGTCTTCGGGGATTACAGGCCTCGACAGCCTTCTCTCAACCTCCGACCCAATTGGCTACCAGGAGGGGAAGTTTGCAAGAAACTACATGATAGAGGAGCTCAACATTCCGGAATCCAGGCTGAAGCCATTGAACTCCCCTGAAGAGTATGCTAAAGCTCTCGAGCTTGGACCGAAAGGTGGTGGTGTTGCAGCCATAGTTGATGAGATTCCTTACGTTGAGATCTTGCTCTCCGTCTACTGCCACTTCAGAATAGTGGGTCCAGAATTCACCAAAAATGGATGGGGATTCGTAAGCATCATATCATGATGATTTATGATTTATCAGCACTATTTCGGTTCTCATCAATATGAATTCTTCAAGTTTAGCTGCATTAAATGTCCTCCGTTCTCATTCTCATCATATGAACTTCTGAACCGAGCCTTGAGAACTCATTTTGTAGATTTCTCTTGACAATTTGTGATTTAGCTTCATTTTCTGATGCCAGAGTTTACAATTCTGATCATATGAATTCTTCGAGTTGAGCTGCAAATAAATGTTCACCATTCTCATATCAGAATATAAACATGATATCTCCAAGTGAGGAACTTGCAAACCGCATCTCATCTTAGGGACTCATTTTGTAGATTTCTACTCACAATTCCTCATGTTAGCTTAATTTTCTGCTGCCAAAATCTCTCTGTTGTGTTTATTGTCTTCGCTGTCCGTAAACATCTAACATGGACTTGGAACTTCATCATCGAACACAGGCATTCCAGAGAGACTCTCCTCTTGCAGTTGACTTGTCTACTGCAATCCTGACACTGTCCGAGAACGGTGATCTCCAAAGAATCCATGACAAGTGGCTATCGCGAACTGAATGTTCTTCGCAAGGTGCCGACATAGAAGCCGACCGGCTAAGTCTCAGTAGCTTCTGGGGTCTCTTCCTCCTCTCCGGCATCGTGTGCGTTCTTGCTCTCATCGTCTACATCATCAAGACATGCTGTCAGTACAGCAAGTTTAGCAGCACAGAGGCTGGCAAATCCAAGGAAAATGTCGAGGTCAGCAGCAACCAAAAGGATCCCAAACTTAGCAAGTTAAAGAGCTTCAAGAACTTGATGCACTTCGTCGATACCAAGGAAGAAGAGATCGATAAGGTGATCAAGAGGAGACTGAGTGACAAACAACAAGAAGGTGCTTCTACTTCAGATAATGGGCCTTCTACGACACATGCGTAGAAGTTGGTATTGAGATGTAGCTATGTCTTGCTAAGTCGCAATGGTTGTCCAAGTAATAGCTAGTTTCTTGCAGAAAGGAGCTTTTGTTGTAATATGATTTGCAACTTCTACAGAAAAGAATGATATTGTTCTTCTGAGATCGAGTTAGGAACAATTACCTCAGAATTTGCATCTCCTCTCGCTCAGTACTCTATCTTGGCAAAGGAAAAAGGTTAAAAATGGTTTGGCTTTTCAAGATTGATGGCAAGTGGAGCTTCTTTTGGTGATCACAGATCACAGTCTCTGTTCACTTGCTGAACCTGATGTCAGCAATGAACAGCGATTTTAGATTTTTGTTGCTGCTTATGGTTGTGGGCAATTTGAAGGTAAAAATCCAGTGAATTTAATGCAACAATCTGATGCAAATTAGAACAATCAAATGATCTCGTATCATCATAATTAGGCATCTAGAAAATCGAATGAATCAGTGTCATAAAACAAATTTTAGTGCACAAATCTCGCCTTGTATTGTATGTCGCTTGACAAAATAAACCTCAGATTGGCATCAGTTTCATACTAAGCATGACCATTCTTTACTTATACAAGAATCAAGAATCAAATTCTGGGCTTTGTAGAGAAAATGAGATGGCAAAATCAATTACACAAAGAAATGGGAGCAGAATTCAATACATTTTTTTTTTTCGGCTGAAGATTGAATGAGGAAAAACAAAAAGTCTTAGGGGACTATACACCCTAACTTATCATTCACACATGCCCACCTTGTGTCCAACAAAAAGATCTTTTGAGTCAAAACTAAAACGAAATATATTTCCAGAAAAACACCAATTATAAAAAGAGATCATGCGTACAACACTCGAGATTGATCCTTTTACTACCATCAGAAGGACCTCCCTTGGGATTTTCCTCCAACATAGTTTTACAGGGTTTTATAGACCAGGAGCAAGATAGCCAACTCTGTGAAAGAGCTGCGTCAGACTGATTGATCTGCATGGAGGTGATCACCGGCATCAGCAGCTACCACCGGTCCTTTTTTGGATACTCCCTATCAGATTTACTCAGTAAATTGTTTACTCAGTAAAACAACTCACCAAACAGCTAACTGGATCAGCTGTACTACACCATTACAGTAACTAACAACAACCGGTGTGCTTATCTTGTGAAAAAAGACTGAACTGAATATAACACAGTCACCGGTCAGAAAGAGAAGTGAAATAAAACAATTGATGCGAATGTTCTAGAGGCACATTGCCAGTAGCAAGATTACAGAGATCTGTCAGTGTCACTTCCTCCAATGAATGGATTGGCAGTTATAAAAGCATTGCCAACTTTGCAATTTGATACGGTTAAGCATGTGAGCTTTGGACAAAAGTTGGACAAAAGTTGCAGCTTAGCCAAATGCAGCAACTTCAACGATAAAAAAAAACAGGTTCTTCGATTCCACAAATTGTAAAAAATTGGCAGCTAGCGCAGCATGTGTTGTCTCAGGAGTTTGCTTCACAACCTATGAGCACTCACTCAGCTGAGTTCTCATGTAATAATACATATTCCTGGCTGTAAAACAAGCAGATGAACAAGTTTTAGCTATGGTGAGCAGCAGCATTTTTCTCAAGGAATCAAGCACTGGTTTAATGGTGTTTGGCTCAGATTGTTACACGAAAAGTAGAATGTTGTGTTTGACGGGAGTTCAGCCCCAACAACATTGTGCAATAATCATGTTAACTCAATCTCTGTAACAATAAGTGGTTTGGTATGGCATATTTATAGTCCATTAGTGTCTCTTACTATCATAGCATAGGCTTGGCATAAGGCCATACAAAAATTTAATAAATGAGGATCTATCATGCTGCTGCAAAGAGAGAGAAAGGTATATCCTGTGTAATAAAATATAAGAATCATACCTACTGTTACCAAACCTAATAGTATCCTTTTCAAAAAGTTCATACTAACATTGTGGCTCAAGGCGATTATTCTGCACAATCAAATACCGAATTAAAGCAAAAATAAAAAAAAAGAATGCATCCATATGTCTGATTCTGAATCAGCTATCTAGGTTTTGCACAAACAAGAAAAGGACTACAGAGACAGAATACTAGAGGTAAGTTTCATTTAGCAGAAGAGATAAAGTAAACAAAATAAAGTTACATTTACAAATATTCTTTTCAAACTGTTAAAATGATATGCTAGAACATACAAGTTTGGAACCTTTAGAGCACCTAAACACCAATCACATAATACCTAGCCCATGTGAACTTATGTTCACAACTAGACCAGGAAAAGAAAACATTAGAAAAAGGTATAGCAAGCAGACATACATCCCCAACAAAAAATTGGGAAGGAAGAAATGCAAGTCACTGAACATGCACAAATTAAACAGACATTAATAAATTGTTAAACCTGAAAGCAAGATATAAAAGTATATTATAGATGTACTTTGGATCACCTTAATATAATGTTTTTCAATGAGTTAAACTTTCTGGATAATGTAACAAGATCAACTAGCTCTTCGGTGGATATAAGCCAAGCAAAACTACACAGACTAAAAATTGAGTTGTAATAACAAATACTGTAGGTATCTATGGAATAGATATTAAGATGGTGATCGACAAACAAAAGCAGTAGAATCAGAAGGCTTCCCACTTCCTTCTATCCCTACTCTTTGGCTGCTAAAATTGCAACCTTACATCATGCCTGCAGTTGCTAGTAACTTGCTCCTATTTTTGTTGGAACTGTTTAAACTCTCAATCATGACCAGCCTGGGTTCAAATGATTCTAATTCAGGGTTGAAAGAACAATCCTGGCTAATTCTAATAATAAGAAAAAAATTTGCATAGGCAAGACTTGGACACAATGCATGGTTTCCAACCAAGGTTGGCTGATTTTGGCCAAAACCAGGCAAAACCAGATCACAACTGAGCAATTCTAGACCAAATTGATCCATTCAAATCATAATTGCAAATCCAGCAAACAATGCAGTACAGGTTGTAAAGATGATACTGGGAGAAAAGTCCCTCCTCAACTCATAGTACATCCAACAGATGGTTCACATATAAATTGATCTAATGAAATTTGATCATGATTTCTTAGATAGAAATAGTGCAGGCTAGAAGAAAAAGTCTCAATTAATTTTATCCTTATTTTGTTTCAATAATTTAGTGCATCATATCAGTTGCCAATTTTTGATGGGCCCGCCACCTTCATGTTAGGTACTGGACTTAGCAATAAGAGATGATAGACACTGGACCTAACAATAAGAGACGAGAACTAAGGAGAAAGATAAGAACTTTGTTCCAACTTCAAGACTTCATTGCACAATCTCTGAAAGCAATCATTGAAGGTAACAGCTTTATTAATTTGTAGTAAAATAATAATTAGGATATGCAATCAATGATAAATACACTTGATCATGAAGAAATTTTTATTTCATAACTCCCATGGAGCTAGACATAATCCATGAATCAATTTCAAGATCAAGACCCAAACATAATACAGAGATATGACAACCTGACAGCAAAAGAAGCATGGAAAGAAAAAGGAACATATACGATTGTCAAGTGGAAACAAAGGAAAGAAAGCCAAGAGATAATCAAATAAAAATCAGGAAACAGGTACAGATATGTACCAAGCATGTTCAGCTCCTTCAGGCCTGATTCCTTCCTGAAATAAATAATGAACTGGATAAGAATCTTTATTGGAGGAATTGGAAAGAAATCAATAACCTAATTTAAAAAATAACTGATCGTGAACTAATCTGTAAATTAACTGCATACGATAAGCAACATATAACTTTGTTATATAGTTAGCATAATAACATCAGCAAGGGGAAAAGTAATTTTATAAGAAAGCTTTGTTCCATTAATAGTTTTATGTAATAAACCTCTCAGTAAACATATACAGGACAAGATCCAAGACTGACACAAGCATGTTACTTGATTACGTCCAATGTAATATCAGATTCTTTATGTAAAAGAAAATTGAACTCAAAATACTGAAAAAGCCAATTCTATAAAGTACACAAGTCAAAAGAAGAAAAAACCAGGAGGCAACCTAGCGTGCTGCTTCATCCAAAAGGCTTTTAAATAGGGCTAATCTAAAAAGAGAAGGGTAGTGACAAGATAAAAGGGCATATCCAATGCATAAGGTTCCCACCAATTTATAGTAAGACAAGCTAAAAAACATAAATATAGCATAACAGCTGGTGTCCTTTGCATGATGAAACAAAAATTTGAACATGGATCTAGCAACAAGACCTATCAGATGTGACCCGTGGGATGACCCCCTAGATGGGGAACGTTGATATCTAATAGGAGAACTAGACCTATCAGATGTGTCCCGTCGTTTGTGCTCCCTGTTTTCCACCGCAGGCGCCATCCTTCGCCACAAAGTAGCCAAAGCTCCTAGCTGCAATATAATCAAGTAATCGATATCACTGAGTTCAAGCTAAAATTCGTCAGAACAAGCACTATAGTCAGATTGACGAACAAAAACTAAGCTTCCATTAATATCATGAAGCAATAAAACAGGATTTAGAAAAGCACACATTTTCCACAAATAGAGTATCTCGATTCCAGAGTCCACCAAAGACAATGGGCAAAACCATAGCTCAAAGCCATCAAACGAAAGGATAAGACAAAGAAACTTTATAGAACACCAAGAAAAGAGAAAAAACCTAACTTTAACGCGCTCATCCATTTTTATTCTCACTGCACTATATTATTTGTACCAGTTGCAAACAACGAAAGAACGAAAACAAAGATGGCAGGAATACTAACTGAGATGTGTTTGATACGAAAGAGAGAAAAAGAAAATCCACGACAGCCAAGAAAAAGGGACCTCAGAGGAGAAACTTACATGCGAGAGAGGCAGGAGAGGGAATGGAAGGAGAGCCCTAGCCAACGACGGAGAGTTCGCCACCGAGGGGAGGCGCCTTGGACGAACTCGCTGGGAGTCCGTCTCTCCACACATATATATGCAGTGGCCGTAGGAAGGGGCGGAAACGGGTCGAGTTATTAAATTTCCGGATGCAACCCGCATCTTAAACGGGTCGGATCTAGGACTCATTTGTAAAACTTCTACAGCCCAAAACGTTTCTCAGGCCCACAAATTACAAATGAATAACGTCCCGTACCCACGGCGTTACCTTAAAAGCCACGTGGGCTCCACGAAGGGGCCCCAGTTGCTTTTCCAATCAATGAGATGTAATTGTGGAGGCTCAACGATAGTGTAGTTCGTCGGTTGGCGTGGATGAAACGATTCATGCGTAAAAGCAGCAAGTCGTCAAATACCTCCCCCGTTACATATATTATAATCTTACCCGTATTTTTCTTTCATGCCTCTGCCATCTGCACTACTACGTCTTTCCCCAAACTTATGCATTCACTGGAGTGAAATAAGAAAATTGGGGGTGAATATAGTTTTAAAAAAGAGAACAATTAATAAACATCGAATCCGTTCGTTTCCCCGATCCTCCCCCTTCAGTCATGGCTTCTCTCGATCCACATCGTAACCCTAACCCTAATTCTAGAAATCCCATCTGGTGAGCGCGAAGAGCGGCGCCAGCTCGAGCTATTGCGGCCCGTCCCATGGAGGAGGAGAGGTTCCCGTCTTCGCGGGATAACCCTAGGGTTGCGGCCGACCGCCCCCCACGTCCGGGTGCGGCGGCGCCATCGATCATGGTGCGGTTCCACGCCATGCTCCGGGAGCGGGAGGAGGAGTTGAAGGAAGCCACGGGAGAGGACCCGCCTCCGCCCCTGACCGCGGATGATGTCGTCCGGTGTTACGAAGACGTTCTCGCGGAGCTCACCTTCAACTCGAAGCCCATCATCTCGGAACTCACTATGATCGCCGGGCATCAAGTTCGGTACGCCAAGGAGATCGCAGATGCCATTTGCGCTCGGGTTCTTGAGGTGTGATTTCGAGTTCTTCTTGCAGGCGTTCTTTTTTTGTTTGATTGTATCTAGTATAGGAAATTTGGGTTTGGTTGCGAGGAAAAGGATGTTTTTGATGGTAAACTTGGGTAAGTTCGATCTCTGCTGTGGTGCATACTCTGCTATCAGTGTAGTATCTCTTTGCTATATACATTTCTTTGAACATGATGTCCATTGCAATACTAAAGCACCTCCACTTATACTCAATGAGACCAATGGAATAATTGGTTTTTTATTTATGTGATAATTTTAGAACCTTTGTGGTAAGAGTAGAAATGAAGCGGATTGTGTTTCATCTTTAACTAAATTGGAAACTTCTGTTCCATTTGTAGAATTCTGTAAATATGGTTTATATATTTTCTTGATATAATTGAATTATGGTGATATAGTCTGTATTAATTGATGCAAAATCCTCAAGGTTCTTGTTAAGGAAAGGCGAAACTGCATGAGTCATATTGCTTTGCTGATCTTTCTCGAATCAGAGTAATAAGGCTAGTTTTATACAATTTCAGTTCCTAGCTCTCATCTGAATATAGATTTTGTTGTCCTTTTTTTTCTTTCTCATTTTGCTTCTCACGCCCAAAAGGTTTTATACTTTTGTGGGTCATTCTGCGCAGGTACCTGTGGATCAAAAACTGCCTTCTTTGTATCTTATTGATAGTATTGTGAAGAATATAGGTCACGAATATGTGAAAATTCTTGCTACTCGGCTTCCTAAGGTAAGTATCTTGGTGTATTTGGTGTCTCTTCCTCCCTTATTTCTATGTTTATCTTAGACTTCAGAGTACCTCTTGTGATATAAGTTGAAATAGTTGTTCTGCTTTGTCATACAAAATAATGTGTGGTTTACCTATATAAAATATTATTGTTAAATGTGCTCCAGTTCTTGCTTTGTTCACCGACTTTGTGCTAAACATTAACGTTGCTAATTTTTCTTAATCTACTATGTTTGGTGATCTGCATGGATTTGCTCTCTTTATCAGAAACGTGGATTCTCATTTTATTTATATGTGCCTTTTACCTTTGTTGAAGGTGTTTTGTGAGGCATACAATCAAGTCCATCCATCCCAATATTCTCCCATGCGTCACCTCTTCAAGACATGGTCACAAGTCTTTCCCCTTTCAGTCCTACGAAAAATTGAGGATGAGCTCCAATTTTCTCCATCCGAGAATGAGAGGCCATCAGGGATTGCAAGCACCAGACCATCAAAGTCGACATCGCCTTGTCCATCTCATGGTATTCATGTAAATCCAAAGTATTTGGAAGCACGTCGACAATTTGAACAATCTTCTGTGGTAAGATTTAACGATCCAGTTACACTTGCTTTCATGCCACTTTTGACTAACAAATGCAAGTTCAGCTGTGTCAAGATTAAGGAGGTAAAAAGGATATATGAAGCTTATATATAGATGCTTGTTCTTTTTTAGGGCACACTTTGCATTAGAATGACACCTTTACATTTAACAGTTAAATCTGTAGTAACAAGACTGACAAACAAATAAAATTGTTCATAAACCAATAATGTATGACAGTCAGGGTGGAACTCGTGTTCATTATTTGCATAGTTATCTGTTGTTTTTTCATTTTGGTGAGTATGGTCACAAGGCCTTTGTGACTAAAGTTCGCCTAGTTAATGCCCGTAATATCTTGAGCAACTATGGGGTGAGCGTGTCCCAGGTTAAGGCTATTACTGGTCGTAGAAATCAATATTTGAAAAAAACTTCTGATCATATGGTACCAGAATAAACAAGTAGGAATTGCATGCAATCGACAAGTAGGAATATGAAGAGATCATACTTTGGACAATTGTATTGAATCTGGGAGGCAATAACGTGATACCATTTACAGGCAAGCCAAATTGGATATGTGGCATTGTGCTATCTCATTAATATCTTTGTTTCAGATCTTGAAAGGATGAAAAGATAACACTATCAAACCATACTTTCTGTTCTTCTGTTTCTCCAGAAGTTTTGTGATTTATGGAAGCAATCATTGAGCTTTATGGGAATAAAGAATTTTCATCTCTCTGTTTCTAGATCTATATTCTTTTTAGTCTGTGCTTAGGGCCAGCTGAACAATAGTTATATCTGTTGATGCAGATTCATGCAGTGGACACTCATAAAAATGCACAGGAGTCTGATTATGACTTGGAAAGGTTGGAGGGACTTTCTTCAGAGAATCCTGAAGGATGGTCTGGAGCTAAACGAAAACTTCATGTGCAGTGTTAATCCTTTTCTCTTGACTTTTTCTTGTCTCCAATAAATACAAACTTTCTAATATTACTAATACTAAGCTGAAAAGAGGACTTGCTAACCAAAAGTTTGGATAACCTTTACTTATTCATTATGCATACATTCAGCAATAATCTTTACGTAACATATGTTTGCTCCCTCTATGAAATCAATTTTCTATTGTTTGACTAGTTTAATAAACAGAAGAGATGAAAATGTATTTTGATTCTTGACAATCGCAAGCTATAACTGAATTTCTGCATAAGCTCAGAAGTTCAGAAAGTGCTAAATAACCTAGAGAACAGTTGTATTTGACTTACTATCTTCGAGTTAAAAAATTGTGGTTTATTAAGCAACAATTACTGTGGTTCAGGATACAAGGATTGAGTAAACGGCCACTACAATAACAGAATTCAAAATTTTCAGCCATTTCTTCGTCAAGCATGACATCATTGTTCCTAGCTATTGCAAACTATTCTCCCCACTTTCACCCTGTTATCCTTTGATATGGTCATTTTCTTTATCCATGACTCTTGGGAGTTGTGTGTTTGAACTGTAAACGCAATCTCTTTGCATATAACACTGGGTACATCTGACCATATCCAAATTCAATTTTGTTGGGAGCCTCGCTTAATGAATTGCACGTTTGCATGCCTGCATTTGTCAATATCTTGATGCTTATATTCCATATGAATATGTTTAATAGTGTAGTAGAGTGCTGAAAGCAATCATCTTTTGTACATGTTAACATGTTGAGTGGTATTTAACAGTCAACAACTTACACGATGGATAAAGCTTTCAATTTAATAAATATAAATAGATCATGATGGTGGTATAAGAACTATAGACACTTTTTTACTCAGATGAGAATGTGAAATTTGATATTGCAAAAGATAAAAATTGTGGCTTTCTGATTGAGATTGAGATGAACTTGAGTCAAGTACCTCCTTGGACTAGTCCCAGCCTGGTATACTTCTCCACCAGTTCTTCTCCTCTTGTTCTTCTACATTTGTTTCAGTTCCTCCTTATCAATTTGCTTAATAGTGTAATAGAGTGTTGAAAGCAGTGATTTAAAAAACGCTAGGCACCAAAAGGCACCAAGGTCTCGAAATGTCCGAGGCACTAGCCGTTCGCCCGAGTGAAGCGAGACGCTCTGAAATATTAAAATATAAAAAATATATAATATAATTGATAAACAGTAATTAATCCATTGTTAACAATAGTTAAAGTGGAGAAAAGAGTCACAGACGATGGAAAGTGGGGAAGGAGAAGGCGACAATGACAAAGGAACTTTCGGACAACGATAGTGATGGTGGAGGAAGCTACGGACGGCAGCAACAGCGGTGGAGGAAGCTTCAAATGATAGCAGCGGTGGCAGAGGAAGCTACAGATGGTAGTAGCAATGACGGAGAAAGCTTCGAACAGCGACAACGGTGGCGGCGAAAGCTGCGAATGACGATGTCATGGGTGAAAGAAGCTTCAGATGTGTCCGTCAATGCCGGAGGAAGCTGCTCTCCTCTTGCTAGACCTTTGGACCCATTTGTCGACGGTAGAGGAAGTGTTGGTCCTGTGCGTTGATGGCAAAGGAAACGACGGAGGCAGTAGT
>LVTN01000267.1:0-64697 GCA_001649415.1 Musa itinerans | reverse complement strand
GTTGGATTTGCGTGCATAGCTTTATTTAAGCTATTTAGCTTAGTTGGTTCAGTCGAACCAACTATGCGCTCAGGCGAGCGTTCAGGCGACGCTTCATTGAAGCATGCCGCTTGAGCAAGCCTTGACGCGCTAGGGCCTCGCCTCACTCGAGCACCTAGGCGAGCGCCCATGTTGAATGGTATTAACTATTGACAATTTACATGATGGATTAAAGCTTTCAATCAAATAAATATAAATAGATCATGATGGTGGTATAAGAAATATAGACACTTTTTTATTGGAACAAAAACAATTGAAATCGGTTAAGATCCATGTTCATGAGATCTGACATAGTTTTACGTTGGTTGTTAGTGACCTAATGTAACTCTCCATCTTTTTCATCTGGGCTTAGGATCGTTATTGGTGGTGTTACACTTTTTTATTAGTACAAGAATGTGAAATTTGATTTGGACAAAAGGAAACGAAGTGACTTAGACAAATCTTGTTTGTCGATAGCCTTAGACCAATCAATCAAATATTGATTAATACGTAACCAATGACACTGTAAAAGATAAAATTGCATGGCTTTTTGATTGAGAATGAGGCAAACTTGAGTCAAGTACCTCATTGGATTAGTCCCAGCTTGGTATACTTCTTCTCTCTTGTTCTTCTTCTGCATCTGCTTCAATTCCTCCTACCCTACCATGTTTTTTTTAGAATGAATAATTCCATTCGTTACTTCATACAAATTTATAAGAAGGGTCTAAATCCAAAAAAAGTAAAATCCAAAAAATTATAGTACAATAATCCTATTACAGTCTTAAATATATTAGGAATACAACTATGTTTGTAAATTATAGAATTAGGAATATAGCTATTTAGGAATACAGCCATATTCTAATGAGGAATACAATCATATAGAAATATAACTCTCTTAGGTATATGGCTTCCATATTTAAGAATTACAGTCTCCATATTTAGATTGGTCAAATTTTGAACTTGTTTTATGCAAATTTTGAGAGGCTGATTGAATTTGCTTCAGCCTGAGGTGTACCCCTCGCACCAAATGCATACCATCTGCTACTAAAGTATACTGCAATATTAGATCCTTAAATGAAAAATCATGTAATGAGACTGTGTTATGATTTATTTCTTTCATTGCCAAATTGGGGTTGTTATTTCTGAATTTATTCTACAAATTATCTATTTTAGATATTATTAACCAATAATAGTGGGCCAAAAGAGGACCTCCTCCAAATAAATTTATGGTGCTATAGCAATGATCAAGAGTTTGCATAACAATAGCAGAGTGCAATGGAAAAACTCTTTTAACTATTGGACTTCTGATTGCCTTTTTTAGTTGTTCTAATGCATCTGAAAAGTCTCTTTGTTGTTCTCTTTTCTGAGCACATGATTTGTTCATGAAATTTATTTTAATTTTTTGCAGAGTATGCCACATGCAAGAGTTTCTTCTGGTGGTTTACAAGCTTATGGGCAGAAACCCTCCGCACAGTACAGTGAATATGATCTCGATCAACCTGAATTACTACCCCAGCGCCTTTCTGTAGCAAGGGAAGGCTCACCACAAACAGCAATGTTGCGTCCTTCCTCAATGATTGATGCCAGAGGATCAGTTCCTTATTTGAAGAACAAAATATCAGTGCCATTATCTCCTCGAAGAATTGGTTTGAAAAGGCCTGTATCACCACCTATTGTGAGATCCCATAATGGAACTTCTCCAAGGAAGATTGGTGGAAGGGCTTCAACATCTCATTTTGGATCTGGGTATGAACCTGGCAGACTTAGTGATCCTAATGGTTGGTTGGGTAGGAGCTGGCCATCCAATGAAGACCCTCAGCATGTGGAAGCATCCACAATATACAAGCTTAATAATGGATCTGGCAAACAGCACCCAAGAGACTTGATTGATGCTTATGGAAATCCTAGAGGTAGGGTTTCTTCTTATGAAAAGTTTTCGAAGGTCCAGCGTCTTGATGTGAATGGCATAGCCAGTGAGGCAGCTGCCAGAAAATGGAAGAACTCTGACGAAGAAGAGTATGATTGGGAGGATATGAGTCCAACTTTATCTGATCGAAGTAGAAGGAATAGCCTGCCACGAGTTGGGCCTAGTGCTGGAAGCTTTAGCATCCGAACTGGCTTTTCTAGACCTGATCCTGCAGTACTGGAATCAGATTTTGGAAGGCGTAGTTGGCCTGGTCAAGCACAACTTCATGCAGCTGATAATCCCTCATTTATGGTTGAAGATAGAATTGCTGCCCGTGGAGTATGGCTCTTAAGCTTCTCTTCTCTGTCCCTATTCCTATTGTCATTTTCGAATGTTGATTATATATAAGTGAATTACTTTAACCCTTATCTGTTGTTGTCTCTTCTATTAATTCTAAGATCTAGTAATAGGTGTGTTAAGAATCTTCTCCTGCATGTCTCATATGTGATCTCTTAGTATGTTAGACATGTTTAGATATTCTGCCTTTTAGTGGAAATATTATTTTGCTGCATGTGTTGGCTAACATTTCATTCATGGCTTTCTATGATATTTTCTATGGCTACAGAAGCCAAGTTTTCTATGTAAATTTATGTACAAGGACTGATGCATATAGGGTTACTGATTCTTCCAGGAAACAAATCACTGGCTAGTGAAAGACATTGAGGTTGAAACCTCTGACTTAAAAGATATATTTTTTTGTTAAAAATTGCCTATTCCATCCTAGATCTGTTGAACCACCAAACTGATCTGAAATAGCTTACATCTCTAAAAGGGTGGCCCAATGAAGGATCTAGGAAGGGTTTATCAACATAATGTTGTACTTAAAGCAGCAGAGGAATTTATTTTGTTTTTCTTTTTTGACTTGTGGGATGGGGGTCGCAAAACGAAAATTGGAACCAGGAATCTGATAATGAAGGAATTTATTCCTTGAATGTTTTTTTAATTTTTGCTTTCATACTTGTTCTATGCCTGGAAATCTCTAAATTCACCATAGTTCTTCAAAGCTATGCTCATTTGCTTCCTGTTTAACAAATATTAGTTGTAAAGAAAAAATTTTGGTTTTGCCTGTTGCAGTCTCGTTCTGCATCTATGATGAAGTATCTGGATGGTACAACAAGTCAGAGTGACATTGGAAAGTTAAGTTACCTGTTTCCACAGCCTACACACAAAAGTCTAAGCCCAAGGTCACGGAGCAGGGTTTCTCAAATGCCTGTTGCAGCAAAAGAAATGACACCAGCAGCTGTTCAGAGGCTACCTATTTCACATGATTATTCACCTGATATAGATTTGCCGCACCACAGGTTATCAAATGCTCATGCTGATCCCTTGAAAATGGACATGTCAACACAAATACCACATTCATCTGCTCCAGTTATCTTGCCTTCTATTCATAAATCTCAGCCACAGCCTTTACTTAAGATACCTCAAACTCAAAAACCAATCAGTAGTTCACCTGATGTTTCACTAGCTACTAAGTCAAGAGCGATCCAAGGATCCCACCCAACTCTATTCGTCCCTGAGCAGCAATATGACATTGCTGATAGGAAGAACAAAGATTCAGTTAAGTTGCTTCATCTACCTTATAAACCTTCTGGATTACCTCATCTGAATCAGCAAACTCAGAAACAAGGGATTTCTGAACCAATTCCATCTCAGGGGTCTTACGGAAGTATTCTTCCACCTGCAGAAGCCATGGTTCCATCTTACTCGGTTGCACAGCGTCTAAATTTCCCACCAACACTATTACATGGGGCTACGGCTTCTGCTTTGCAATCTTCTTCATTTGTTAAACCTTCTATCGCAGTGCAAAATACAACTGATGCACTTTTACATGCACCTGCTGGCCTTTTGCCACCTCTACCTCCTGGACCACCACCATCTTTATCACAAATAGGACTTACATCTCAAAGTATGAGTTCTGCAGTATCTGGCTCTTCTACAAGTGCATTTTCAGGCCTTATCAGTAGTCTCATGGCACAGGGGTTGATATCACTGAAGTCACCTCCACAACCTCAGGTACCTCAATTGCCTAGCAAATTTGCTTTATTCATTATACTGGAGTTACTTTTATGGTTTTAAGCAGTCTTTATCCCAGAGATGATACCATTTCTCAAGCATGTGACTGCAACTGTACAGGATTCTTTGGGGGTTGAGTTTAATCTGGAACTTCTTAAGGCGAGGCATGAGTCTGCAATTAATTCTTTATATGTTGATCTTCCAAGACAATGCACAACTTGTGGCCTGCGTTTCAAGTGCCAAGAAGAGCACAGTAGTCATATGGATTGGCATGTAACCAAAAACCGGATATCAAGAAACCGTAAACAAAAGCCCTCTCGCAAATGGTTTGTGAGTGCAAAGGAATGGCTTAGTGGTGCAGAAATACTCGGAAACGATGTTGTTCCTGGGTTTTTGCCCACTGAATCAGTTGCAGAGAAAAAAGAAGACAAAGAGGTAGCAGTTCCTGCAGATGAAAATCAGAATGTTTGTGCATTATGCGGGGAGCCATTTGAGGACTTCTACAGTGATGAGACAGAGGAATGGATGTATAGGGGGGCAGTGTATCTGAATGCTCCAGATGGAAATCTTGAAGGATTGGATAGGTCTCAGCTGGGTCCAATTGTCCACTCTAAGTGCAGGTCTGAGACTAATGAATGTTCTGCACCAACATAAAGGGTAAGCAACTGTGAGAACATTGGAACTTATGAGTTAGGATGACAGTTTATAGTGCAGGTTGGAAATGAATAATGAAGGATGATAAACCATGAGTTTCAGTACTTGTATATTTACTATGTGCCCAAATTTTGTTTCTGATTACAAATAAGCTATTAGGATCTGATACAAGTAGCTTGTAGATTCAAGAAATATCACTTGATTTAGACTCTGCAACTTATTTGTGATCTTCCCCAGGATGCTTAGTGGATTCTATTGAGACTAATTCACTAAAATTTTCTGCTTGTGATCAGACTGTTTTCGGGATTAAAATATCTGCCATACATGATAAATCTTGGTAATTTCATTAATTCTGCCTCAATAATAATTTCTGTTCTAGTTTCTTGAATTGTTATGTGGTTTGTTTACAGTTGTCCAGTTCTGACCATTTCTTATTGTAAGCAGGGAAACTAACCCCAAATGATCGGGTCACAAGATTGGGGTGCTATTAACTTGTAAATTACTTGGAGGATCCAGGGTCACATGGTATGCAATGCTTCATCTTTTTCTCCCTTATGGTCAAGCCTGCCTACCATGGCATCATGTTCAATATTGTACATGTAAAGTTAAACATCCTTAGCAAAGTCTATAATGGTGCATCCATCCCTTCTGTTTCCTTCAGCTCTTGCAGTGAGTACAATGCAAAGCTTTGTCTTGATGTTAAAATTTAACTCTTCAGTAGTGTGGTTAGCGAAACATCTTACATTTCAATTATCCAATCTCTCCATTAGCATATCTTTTTTTTTTTTTTTTTTTTTTTCTATTCCACTCTGCTCTTTTTCTTCTTCTTTTTTGCGCTCTTTTACAGCACTGTGCAGGGAGCGAAATTTCCTGAGCCGGTAGTATTTCAAGCCCTTTGTTGGTTCGATCGATGACAATATGCAAGGGCGGCTAATGTACCTGCAGCAGTAGCAGCGGCAGTGATGCAACTGTTGTAGTTCTCTGTTTCTGCTCCTTTAGAACACGTAGACATGGATCTGACCTGTGTTGAATTTGAATTGGCTTTAATAATATCTATTGCAATTCCATCCTCAATTTTGCCGTGTCAAATGCTCTCTGGTCTGTGTCATTTGTTAGTACACACATATTTGTAAGATCTTTGGCTTGATTGCAATTGTGGTTAGATTCCGTGTTCACTTGAATAAACTATGTGCCGTTCTTTCATGGGAATTGGTAGAACTGGGAATCGAACTTCCGAATCCTGTTTGAATCTCTGGTTTAACTTCTTGAAAAGGGGAATTGGAGTTACTTGTGCTCTTGAATCAATTAATCACTATGAACCACATAGGTAAATAAAATATATAATTAAAAATGCTAATTATAATGATCAAAATATATAATACATACTCATAAAGATAAAAAAAGTATGTATACAAAATTAGATGATGGAAAATATCAATATATATATATATATATATATATATATAACAAAATATCATATAAAATCAAAGAGGTACAAAATAATATCACAGTATGTAATGGAAAGCACGACATAATATACATTGATTTTAATTCCTAAAATTCTTAAACCAAGTATATGAAAGGATTTGGTCACTCCAAAAATTACCACAGTAAACAAACCAAGCATGCCAAAAGATTTGATCATATTCCGACTTCAATTCTAATTTAGATTGTGATTCCCACTCCAATTTAGTTCAGAAATTGAGTCCATGCGCGGAGTCAAGTGACTAACTCGGGTAGGAGTCGGAGCCGTAAACGATACGGACATCTCCCACCATCCCACGTGTTAGAGCTGCGAGTCACTATAAATAGGCCTCCTTGGCACCTCTTTCCCGTACGCTTTGCTAACGCATACGACTCCCTCCCTCCTCCCTCCGCAACACCGTCGAGGCTGTTCAAGGTTTATAGCCTTCCCTTCTCCTCGCATCCTGGTCTTCTTCTTCTTCCTTGTAATTGTTTGTGCTACGTTCAATTGATTGCGGATCAGGCGGTTATATGCGATCTTTCTCGGTGCCTTCTCTGTTGTTTTATATCAGTCGAGATTATTAGGGTAGGGTTTACGATCGTCGATGTTTTCCCCTCTTTATACTTTTAGAGTAAGTGGATATTATTGATCTCTAGCGATCGTATAATGTGATCTATTCTTCGGTCCTCTTCCGGATCTATTAGTAGTTGCTCTGCTGATGAATCTTTTGGATTCATGTATCCTGTGAATGTATTTTTTAATCTTTAGCGATTAGACATTGTGATCTATACTCGTGATTCCCGTTCTTTAGCACTCTTCTGGTTCTAGTAGTAGCAGATTTCAGATTAATTACTTTTTGATGTATCTTTTGGATTCATCTGCCATATGATATTAATGTTGGGCGCCAATTTAGTTAAAAGATCACAGATTTTTTGTGTTGATATTGTGGTGTAACGCTGGCGCTCGATTGCAGATGGTTTTCTGTCGTATTTAATAGTTATGCGGTGATAAGTAATATGGCTTTAGTCTCTTTTAGAATATTTGGATTGGTTAATGCATCGTTGCACAAGTGATAGATAGATAGATGTCAATTTAAATCCACGTCTGTTATTTGATGTAATAGTTTTTTTTATTTGTTTAAAATAAGTTTTAGTATCCAAAATATTAGGGTCGGCTGTCTTTTCTTTTAATTTAGTATGATTTATTGATCCTTCCTGTTCTTTTAGATATAACAATATTTTATAAAAAGATTGATGTGTTCAATAATTCTGTCGGTTTAAAATTTAGGATGAAATGTTACAATTTTTTTCTTTGTGACTTATCTTTATTTATGAAAGATGTGAGGTGTTTTATGTTTGGATGTTATTTTTCTTCTTTATTTTGAAGAAGAATGGCTTCGATCATCTGTTTGGTTTTGCTGGTCGATCGTTGAATAATTTTGTTCTGTGGGTAAATTGTTCTGCATTTGAATTATATTCGTATTGTGTAATCGATGGGTGAATGCTGATCGACATGTTGTTGCTCGTATCAGATGCAAATCTTCGTAAAAACTCTCACCGGCAAGACCATCCATCTCGAGGTTGAATCCTCCGACACCATCGAGAATTTAAAGGCCAAGATCAAGGAGATGGAAGGAATCCCCCAAGACGAGCAAAGGTTGATCTTTTCCGGCAAGCAACTCGAGGATGGCCGGACTCTCGCTGATTACTCCATCCAGAAGGAGTCCACCCTCCACCTTATTCTTCGTCTTCGTGGTGGCATGCAAATCTTCATCAAGACCCTTACCGGCAAAACCACCACCCTCGAGGTCGAGAGCTCGGACACCATCGAGAATGTGAAGGCTAAGATGCAAGACAAGGAGGGTATCCCTGTGGACCAGCAAAGGCTCATCTTTGCCGGCAAGCAATTGGAAGATGGCCGCACCTTAGCCGATTACTCCATCCACAAGGAATCTACCCTTCATTTGGTACTGAGACTCCGGGGGGGAGGGATGCAAATTTTTGTCAAAACCCTCACCGGAAAGACCATCACCCTGGAGGTGGAGAGCTCAGACACGATCGCCAACCTTAAAGCAAAGATCCACGACAAGGAGGGGTTCTCATCGGATCAGCAGAGGCTCATCTTTGCCGGGAAACAGCTCGAGGATGGCCGCACTCTGGAAGATTACAGCATTCAGAAGGAATCCACTCTTCACCTGGTTCTCCGACTCCGTGGTGGCCAATGAAAACACGGTCTTCTGCTCATCTTAGATTCTCATCTCCACTTGAAATTTTGTTAGTCTCGTATTTTGTTAGATCTCTGTCTGATGGCAATGTCTTTTTCTTGCTGTCATGCTGAATAATAACTGCAATTAGATAGGTAAATAGAAACTTGTTTTAGGTAGAAAATTCCATTAGGGCTGTGAATACAATTGCTTATTCGTGGTCTTTTGGTTTAGCTTTCTTTGTTCACACATTCTTTGTTCAACATTGTCTCAAGAATTTACTAACCATTTAAATACAATTTTTATCATGTGTTTTGTCATTTTTTTATTTTTGTTTTCTCTCCGCTGAAGTAAATGTTATTAGGACATGCTCATTTATCTTCTTTCTATACATGATAGCAACTTCCAGTATTTCTAGTTCTTGGGTGATCTTACGGTTTTAACGTGTGCCTTTTTCCCATTAGCAGCATTCTGCGATTTGGCAAGTAGTCGTAGTAGTAGTTCATGCTGTTTGAATTTTGTCCATCGTTGACAGATTTGTATACTATTATTATAGCTTTTAATTTTCGAAAAGAAGAAAAAAATAAAATACAAAGAACCTCAAACTTGTCTCCATCCGATCTTATTGTCTCTGCTTTCCTTGCAAGGCTTTCATTTAAAATGGGTGGTTAGTTCATCCACGTGGTGGTTGTGCCCATCAACAGTTATCTTTGCTAGGTTAGATGACATCTTCACCACTTCAGATATTATTGGCCATCTCAACTAATAAAAGGCTCCAATCTCCATTGATAACAATCAAAATCTTTTCTTCACCACTTTGTGAACTGATAGTATAATAGTAAATCACTGTTTTGTGAATTTGCCAGCAATGTGCAGAATCAAGAGCTTTTTCTTAGAGCAACATTTTTGACAAGAAAAACTCACCTAAATTGTCTCACATAATGTGTATATAATCTAGAAAAATTGGATTAAAATATTAGGCCAATGATATCAAAAACACTGAAATGGGATCAAACTCCCCCAACAATGCTTTCAACAATTTGCTGATTGCCTACAAAGACTCTGCTCTTCCTCATCTTTTAAGTTCAGATTCCGGGCATCTCCTCCAAGCACCTTGGGCACATGCATCTAAAGCCATAATCGGCAAGGAGGGTTTGTCTCTCATCATATGGGAGATCCTCATCGATATATGAAATAGTAATCTGCAGAAATTAATCCAAAGCATCAGGGTTCCCACCAAAAACAGCAACAGGAACCTACTACGCTAACAATGGATTCTACGGCTAAACATCATCATGTTCTTCAGCAATACAATACCTCCTCTCCTTTGATAATGGATCGCGCTGCTATAATGATCGCTTGACCGTCTTTATCCTGTAATGAAGGCCAATTCTCACTTCATCAAAATTATAGAAAAAAAAACACACACACATTCTAAGACATTTTTAACTAGTTAATATGTGGAGCATGAAGGTTTCTGAAAGAACATCAAGAATTGAGACATGCAAAAGCCTGCCACATGTGGGGATGTTTTATATGCGGATATATGTGCCAACTAAATTATTTGTCCGATTAGTTGAAAGATCTTTATCCTATAATGAAGGCCAATTCTCACTTCATCAAAATTAAAAAAAAAAACACATTCTAAGACATTTTTAACTGGTTAATATGTGGAGCATGAAGGTTTCTGAAAGAACATCAAGAACTGAGACATGCAAAAGCCTGCAACATGTGGGGATGTTTTATATGCGCATATATGTGCCAAATAAATTATTTGTCCGATTAGTTGAAAAGAGCAATAATTGTGCAAATATTGAACTGATGTTAAAAATAAGAACAGAGAGTGTCTAAGTTATCTTTATAACAGTGACAGCATTACAATTACTGAGATGAAATCTGTCAGTATAGTGTTAAGCAGCAAATATACAAAAAAAAGGAATGTCATGTTAAGCATTGCATCAACCATACTATTGTGACATGGTGTTTTAATTATAGATCAATGAAGAATTTCTTACAACACTTGGAGGCACTACTTAAATTTTGTGTCCATAAGTTATACTTTTAACTAGTACACTGCAAGTTTTAAATGTTGCCCTGGGTGATAATTCAAGCATGTAGCCTATCAGAAATATGACAGATCCATATTAACGTGTGAAACTCCTCAAATGACACTGGTTGGTTCAGACTTACACCTTTAGAGGTTAAACCTTTTAAGTTTTACCTCATCTCTTTTGAATGCTTTGGCATTGGGGCAACAAGAATGGTTCATGCAGCTTTGCAGAGGGTAGAACCCAGTACCTGGACATGAAAGTAAAACATAAATGACATGACAATCTGTCATTCAATGAAAGAATCTTGAACAGAAGCAATGGTATTTGATTATTTGCCTTGATAAGTTCATATATAGAAAAAGCATATTAAATGAATTATTCAAAATCTACAGCTGTAAAATTGACTTTTTATGCTTATAATTTTATGTCATAAAACATAAATTTATATCATAGCAAATAATACAATTTGTCTGAAACAGGAGCAAGATTGGTATTTTCAGTGGAATTTGCCATTTCTTCTTGCAGCAAAATGTTGTTTTGGCTTTTCTTTCAGGGTTTCTGACAATCTTGACTTTTGGTCATTTTATTATCTATTCCCATCAACAACCGAGTTCCTTAACAGGCACTGTCCTAGGTTGATGTTTTTCCTGTCTGGTAAGGCAGAAGAGGAGCACATGTACATAAATACGCCTTTGGTAATTGTTGTACTTTTATTTTCAGTATATTAAATCCTACCACATCATTGCTGACTTGATTATCGGCTGAAGTTGGGTTGACCTGTAAATTATCCGTATTATTGATGTGTTTTATCTAGTTATATTATGAACTCAGCTATAAAAAAAATTCAAAATTATCATTAAGATTAAATGTTAAATTTGGCCCAAAAATTGTTGGACAGCATACCAACAATAGTATGCATCCGCATGGTGCAGCAGCAGTCCATACCAGCCAAGCAAAGGTCATAAAGTACTGGTAATTAGTGTATCAAAGCTTTGATCAGTATGGCTATAATCATCAATGAGTAAAACTTAATGCATAAGAAATTACAGAAACAAAAGCACTAAGTGTTTGCACGTATAGGTTTTAGGTTGAGAAAGTGAAAGTGCACTGTGCAGCTATGCAGAATTCTTCCGGTGTCTTGTCACTCTAAAAGCACACAAGAGGAAATAATGAAAAACAACATCACATGAATTCAACATGAAAGCTTTAGCATTAGCAGAGCAATTCTGGCATAGTGGATATCAAAGCTATGTTGGTAATAGAAATTCGAAAAGTTGGTACGGTATAAACAAGTACAGTATGGTAGGTATGGTTAGGGAAACAAGGGACTACAACCATAGTCAGATGCACTATACTAACCTTGACAACAAACAGAATACTCATCACCTAGTGACTCCAGGAGCGGTCGTGTTAGTTTCTCAGCTTCTACCTGCAACAGATCAAGTTCTCCTATTTAGAAGAGCGATTCACGACATATGGAAAGTATGTGTACTAGTTTTTACCTTCTCTGGAGAGGGAAGATCATCAATATGTATGAAATAGTCCTCAACTGGTGATGCCACAACTAGATCACTGCATTCATAATTTGATAACCAGTTTTGATGAGGCCATAATGGGAAAAGCTAACTTGAAGATGAACATATGTATAGACAGAAAGATACTGCCAATCTAGAATAACACATTTGAATAGAACCAAGAATCCCAAATTAAGGAAAAAGCTTACTATCTACAGCACAATAGTATCTGTAGGTTCTGTTACTCACAGATTATTAAGCTCAAACATGCCAATAATATGCCCATAGATCTCGAGCGAAAATACTTAGCATAGTCAAGGAAAGTGACATCGGAATTGATAGCAATTAAATGAAACCTACCAAACCGGATAAAGTCAGCCTGATCAGCAAATTATCAACACTAAAGGAGATATAGTTTGTCTCAATCAACTGATTGATACATATAGAAGGATACAAGGTGCACATTCATCCTCGAAGATAGCTTCCTTGAGAAGCTGCAGGGACTGCAAAGATTACATAATTTCTTTAAGTCTTATTTAAAACCTCCATCTTTACTTTGGGATTAACCAATAAGGTATGAACATCATAGTTGTACAATAATACTAGTGACTATGAGCAGAAAACTTAAGGATTACAGCTTAACAGCTGCAATAAACAATTATGCGAACAACATTACAAGAACCAAATTCTTTAGTTACCTCAAATCAAACAGAATGTGTACAAAAACGCAGGTAATCGACATTTACATATTTTGCCTACATTGATAAACATAGCAGTAACTGCTGCATCTCATCTTTTTTTATAAGTTGTAATCACATATGGTAACTATAACTTTCTTGGACATTATTACAACAGTCAAAATGGCTAAGCAACTAATTAATAAATCAGCACAGTGAATTGACAAGTCTGCAACTGAATACGGCAATCATATTTTATGCAAACAGTGAAATACAAGCCGAAGTGACCTCATTCATGAGCATTTTATTATTTGGAAGCTACTCACCCAAACCACTTTGAAAGTAAAAGGTCATGATGCAACTAAGTCAAAAGATTCGAAAGGCAACAATGTATTTCTTCGAATATATAGAATGGAACAAAAGAGTTTGAAAAATGTCAATATGGTTGTTAGTCTTCGATGTTACCCAGATGAAGAGGACAAACGGTTTCTGCAAAGTCTAAAAGCACCAAGTGAGTGCTGGCTATCATATGATAAAGTTCCAAAAACAATTAATACAACCAAAAATCTAGGGTATTTTAAAAGAAATATAGTAGCTAAAAAAGGAGGCAAAGAGCTGTATATATGATGACTACAAGGACTATGGTATTCTTTTACAAAAGTTGTAACTAAAATTGAGAGGAGATTAATAGACTGCAACATCTAAGGCAAGAGAGCATTTATGGACTTGCTAAAACTAAGGCAAGGAAGAGTAGAGATGTAGTTAACATCAGATTTATGGACGTTTAGAAAGACCAAAAAGTGCATGTTCATGAATGAAATTTAAGAAAAAATAAAGGAATCCACTTGTATAAGTCATTTAACAGACATTCTTCAAACAACTTAGCTTTGGACATAGAAAATAGTAACATGATTTTAGACCAAGTAACACAGATGTGCCAACACGAAGGAGCAACCAGTACCATTTTACCATATCAGCATGATACATGCATAATAACCACCATGTGAATTCCATGCCATGGATTCTTATCAACTCTAAAATGAAAGCCTAAGACACTTGTTCCCAAGAAGGCCATCATTGAATACAATAGCAATAGGTCTCAAGCACATCAAATTCATATTTAGCAGCACAAGATTACTCAGGTTTGTTAACATATTGCAGCAAGAGCATGCTTACAGTAAAGGCTAGGTCTCTTAGTTGCATTCTGAATGATGCTTCATCAGAAGAATCAACATCATCGGGCAAAGCAATACAGTCCCACCACCTACAAGAACAAATGCATCGACACTCAACCTTACCAATACATAGATACAAAGCTATAGCTTGGCAAATTGCTACTCTTAAGAAAACAAAGAAATACTATGAGGATTGAAATAATGATTGGATTAGAAATTTTATAAATTCTGCCCCTATCCAATATGATGGATAGCCTTCATACATCATTTTGTTGTCTAAGGGTAGCAAAAGTTCAAGCACATCATAAATTAGTTCCTTCCTTTCAACAGATACATTGCTATTACATGGAAAAAAACTTTGAGCATTATAGACTTTTGATTTGCAGATGATGGATGTGGCCTGGTAGAAATATTTTGATTCTCATGTGATGGAGAACCATCCAACTTTATAAATGATTTCAAAAAAAATTATTCTAGGCAAAGAAATCAACAAAAAGTCATCAATTAGTTGACCTAGAAACTCTAAGAGTTGTGTGGAAGATTGAAGAGCCTTTTGGTCTTTTTAGGTGCTAACATTGGGACTCTACTTTTGTATTAAGTGCACTCTTTTGGGCTATAATCAGTTGTTTAAAAAATGTTTAGACTTCCTGAAAGTCACATTTGGGGTTTCTAAAAAGCATACAAGTTCCTTAGGAGGTTAATATTGGGTATCTACATTGATTGTACTAAGGCTCCTAAACCTCTATAAATAGTGGACCAATAGATGAGACACTTCATATTGGAAAGAAAAAGAATTACATCTTTACCCCTCTAGCCTCAGTCTTCTCTCATATCTCTAATCTCACTCCTCTCTTTCTCTCCTATTTAATCTCTAATCTCACTCCTCTCTTGCTCTCTCTTTATTTCTCTATGTTGTTCTATATCAATTTGGTATCAGAGCTACCAGAAAACCTGCCCTATACCTTACTTGGTCCCAACTAATAGTAAAAGCTTTAATCAACACTCTCGAATCCTTGCACCTCCAAAGACAACCCCCTGTATGTGGAGTTGGACTTTGGGGCCACCATCCCTACAAAATTAGTGGACCACTTAGCTCTTGGTGCTCGATAATTTTTTAAAACTCCACAAATATTTTTGTCGGAAAAACAATTATATATTTTGTTAGATCATGGTTTTCATTGCTTCTTATCCCCTCGTTTTCTCCTTTTTTTTTTTATCAGCCTCTCTCTCCCCTTTAACTACAATGTCAACTACAGTACCACTAAAATTTAAAACCTTGAAAGTAGTAAAAGAAACTCAAAAGTGAGAAAAAAAAAAAGAAGAGCTACTTGAATCATTGCATTGCTACCTTGTGCATTGCAACAATTAACAACTTCATTAGCAAAAGACAATTTGTCCATAACATTAGAATCATAACTAGGCGAGGTGAAAACCAACCAAAACCTAATGATTCCCAAAATCAACAAAGTGAGACAGACATCCATGGGATCAAACTAAAAGATCATAGCACGATATTGAATAAGTTATCTAACCAAATAACCTAAGTCCTAGGAGCTCTCCGACACCTTGAAAAACAACCTATGAATGAGGTTGATAAGCTGGTTAAGCAACATGACCATTCTCCACAATTCATAACTTTAAATATGGAATTTTGCTCACTCCCCAAGCTCCACTTCGAATGAATCATAGGTCCATATATAGGGCACCTATTCACAATTATGCTCCAACAATATCTGATGACCAAGCCTTAGACCATTATGATGAATTCCTAGAACCTGCTAGAAATTCACAAACCCAAGCAATAGGTCAACGAGTTCAATTTACTGACAATTTGTGGAAATGACTAGAAGAGTCAAAATGGATGTACTAGACTTTGATGGTAGGGTTGACTAAAATACATTTGTTGACTCGTTAGATATAATGGAGGGTTACTTTGAGTGGTATAGAATGATTAATATTGAATGCGTGCGATTTGCAAAAATGAAACTGGTAGGATCCACTATGAAGTATTGGCAACATGTACAACGTACTCTTGAACACCGTCGAGGGCCTCCTATCACTCAATGAGAAGTCATGAAACAAAAACTTAGAAAAAAATATTTGCCAACCTACTTTCGAAGCCAACTAATTGAATAGTTGCTAAACCTAAAACAATTGACTTCTAATGTGATTAAGTATCTGGCACGATTTAAGGAACTTTTACTTAGGTGTGAAATTAAGGAGGATCAGATCATCGTCATTCAAAGGTTTGTTAATGGGTTAAGGTTTGACATCCAACGAGATGTCTACCTTAATTTCCCCCAACACCATGGAGGAAGCTTCCAATAAGCCCTGAAGACTGAGAAGTACCTTAAACTCTATCCAACTCATCAAGCATCTTCTCAGTCTGCAATAAGAGAACCATATCCCAATCTACCCTAAGTAGTGACTCTACCAAGCTAAAAATCCCCACTACTAGCAACACCCCTGACCCAACCATGAATCGTCTACAACTCGTTCGATCATTAATTCTCAAATTAGTTCGTCTTCAATCCAATGACATTATTGTTATAATAGAAGTCATATTGCCTCTCGTTGTCCTCAACATACCCTTACCTTAAAACAAGAACCAGAGTATCAAATCAAGGAAGTAGACCAAGTAGTTCAACTGAAAGCCTACTCAAGAGATGAAAATGAATTAGAAATCGAAGATACTCATGTCAATGTTGCCCGCATCATTCTCTCTAGTCTCTACTACTAGTGATTCCGATGAATCGAAGAGGACAAGTATCTTTCATACTTTTATCCTAGGCAGGGAAAGAATTTGTAAGTTGGTTATAGATGGGAGTAGCACTATGAACATAGTCTTAAAATCTACTATCAAGAGACTAAACCTAAAGGTCGAGTCACATCTGATGCCATTCAACGTAGGGATGTCAACAGGTAGAGCAAGGCAAGGAGTGCTTCCTTGCCCCCAGCCCCTATCATCCCTCATACCCACCTCATTCCCCGTTTAGACGAGGTGGTAGCAAGGATGGGGATTCCCCATTTGGGGCGAGGAATCTATGGGTTCTCCATATTCTCCTAATTAATCAATTTTATTTTAAAAAATAAAACTATTATCAAAATTAATTAAAAATACCAAAAATTATAAACAATAACAAATATTATTTGTAAAGTTTACATGTCATAACAATATTCAAATGTAAATATATCCAAATATAAACAATAATATTTGTTAATAGTTAATACTATGTTATCCAAATATAAACAATAATATTTGTTAATAGTTAATACTATGTCATTTGGTTCAATCGAACCAAATGGCTCACATCACAATTAATTCAACTAAGGCTCAACCCAATCTGATTTGAATCAGGTGGGCAATTGACCTGCCCAATGTCTAGGCCCAATATTTGGCCTACATATTGACAGGGTGGGTACAAGTACAGGGACAAGATGGGCGGAGTGTTTTACCCATCCCCGTCCCATAACTGCGCAGGTAATAAAAAATGCCTCACATTCCCACAGGTATAATTGACACCTCTAATTCAAAGTAGTTTGGGTTGACGAAACTAATTTACCCGTGACTAAGAGATGTTTGGCACCAATCAAAATAGGCAAATACTAGGATGAGATTTACTATGACATTCTACCAATGGACGTTGCCCATATTCTTCTAGGTTGACAATGGTTGTATGTCCTCGATATTATCGATCATGAGAGAGAAAACACGTCTTTTGATACAAAGGTAAAAACATCATCTTACGACCAACGAAACCATCAAAAAAGTACAAATCAAGAATCCTCAAGTCTCTTTCACAAGCCTCAACCACCAAGAGATTCCACTGATTGAGTCTTAAATCTTTTGAAGTAGAAAACTTAGACAACAAGTCTTGTATGACTATCATTGCTAGAGAAATTCTTAGCCTTTGTATTACTCCTGACCTAACTCTTGAGGTTAAATCCTTGTTAGATGAATTTTTTGATGTCATACATTCAGAATTACCTAGTGAACTACCACTCTTACGGGAAATCCAACATATCATTAACATTACATCCCTTCCACTTAACTATCATGCCTCAGAACCAACCCACTCCTTTGCTCAACACATTCATGATTTCCATATTGATTTGATGTAAAATTATCCTAAGTAATAAAAGTTACAAATTTGCTTCTAATGCACAATGAAGGAGTCAAGAGTTACAAGTTGGTGATTATGTCTTGATTCGTGTTCGCCCTAAGAGATTCTCCAAAAATTCATTCAAATTGCATGCCCAAGCTAATGGTCCTTTCCCTATTATCTAAAAATTGGGATCTAATGCAAACATACTCGATTTGTCTTCTAACTTAAATATAAGTCCAATTTTTAATGTGGATAATTTAACTCCATATCATGGTATTTTTTAGCCTCTTTTGTCTACCAATATTCTTGTAGGTGACGATCCTCCTAAAGCACCAACTCTCCCACAATACAATAATGTCATAGAGGTCATTCTTGATAATCGTCTTATTATGTCTACTACAAGCATCACGTAACACTTTCTTGTCAAGTAGCATGATCTTCCTGCTTCTAATACCACTTGGATTACTTTGGAGGTACTTTGTGAGTTTGCATCAAAATTATTGGACAAGTACCTTGCATATCACTTTCCGAGGTTGAGTTCTTTTCCACTGGAGGAGAATGATGAAGAATCATCTAGTTTTATAAAGGATTTCAAAAAAGTGTCTTCTAAGCAAAAAAGTCAGCAAAAATCATTAATTAGTTGGCCTAGAAACTCTTAAAGAGTTATGTGAAAAATTGAAAATTCTTTTGGTCTTTCTAGGTGCTAACATTGGGACTCTACCTTTTTACTAAGTGCACTTTTTTAGTCTTTCTAGGCACTAACATTAGGACTCTACTTTTGTATTGTGTGGTGTATTCTTTTTTTTCTCCGTTGTAATAAGTTATTTTAAATCTGTTTAGGTCTCCTCGAAGTCACATTTGAGGTTTCTACAGGGCATACAAGTTCCCTAGGAGGTTACTCTTGGGAATCAGTGCCTACATTGATTGTACTAAGGCTCCAAAACCCCTATAAATAATGGAGCTTGTCAATGGATGAGACACTTCAGATTGGAATGAAAAAGAATCACATCTTCTCTCTTCCAGCCTCTTTCTCCTCTCTCTGATCTTTAATCTCACACCTCTCTTCTCTCCTCTCTAATCTCTAATCTCTAATCTCACTCCTCTCTTTCTATCCTCTCTAATTTATAATTTCATTCCTCTCTTTCTCTCCTCTCTAATCTCTAATCTCACTCCTCTCTTTCTCTCCTCTCTAATTTATAATCTCATTCCTCTCTTTCTCTCCTCTCTAATCTCACTCCTCTCTCGCTCTCTCTCTATTTCTCTACCCTGTTCTACATCACCATGTGGTTAACCTTGTTGTGGCTTACACCAGAAGGAACAAAACATACCCAATAGTAAATATCACAACCTGCAAATAGTCATGTTAGGAGACTTCTAGACCTAGAACCCATTCTGTTTTCTCCCTATGACAAAAATTGCCATATTTACTTATTCAATTAATTTGTTAAGATTGACATACCCCTTGAGCATCAAATGTTGTTGGTAACTAAGAAAAAGCTTTGAAGTTTCAAATTTAAAGTTATAGCGGCCATAAGATGCAAAGAGCTGACTAACAAAAACTTTAAAGAATTCAAGTGAAAAATATCTACATACAAGAGAGATATCAAATCATAAGTCAGGAAAAATTTGTATTGATCTGAGCTTTCAATCACCCACAACAAATTTTGCAAGTGCACTTTTGATTTGAGTTGCAGTAGATGGCTGATATATAGAAAGGCCCTTTGCTCCCTATAGTTAATGAGGTATGACCAACATGTATAACAAGTGAAACTACCTTTTCTTGAAGCCCATTGAAACCGGTTTCCAAGCCTCCAAAAGCAAAGGGAAGTCTGTTTCATCTAGTTTAGCACGCTTCTCATTCTCTTTAAGGCGTAGCCTCTTGAGTTTCCTAAATTTCAAAATGGTATATGAGATCACCTGACACGTTAAACCACATAGACGTAGAATTAGTTAAAGAGGAATCAGTAATATAAAGTAATGTCGCTGATGCTTATGAGAATAAACTAGCAAAAGATTAATAAGAGATGCATCAGATCCGTTTCAAAGTAACAAAGAAGAAAAACAGGGCATGAAGGAAAAGCTAAGAAATTCAAAATTTTAATCAGTTACCAAAAATCTTCAGAAATCACTCATCCTGACATACTCAGAAAGAAGGTTCCACATATATGTTGCCCAAATAAGGATTTTTTACAGCAAGAGTTCTCTCATTCTAGTATTATATACTCATTCTGTCAGGTTTAATAACATCTTTTACCACAAAAAATGCCTTAAGTAATTACAAGCCACTTTCTTCTCCAATGTTCATTATAAACATGGATTTTGCATCAATGCCAAATAATTTAAAATGATAGAAGAGATTTCAGGTAACAAAGATGGAAACATTATACTATAATGATTTAACACCAGTATGGACCGATAAGGCAAACTATAATGATTATAGATCAATAAACAAAAGCTTGCATAGCAAGAAAAACTACATCAGATAATGGTGGATGAAAATTATGAAGCCATGAACTAGCACTGAGCAAAGGCTTGTTAATTACACAAATAGAACAAGTGGTTTATCAGATGACCTGCAAAGGAAATTAGCATTAGACAGTCTTTCTAACAGTGCAAGATGCTGAAAGAATGTCTGCCTTCCTCCCAAATTGGCAATAATTACTTTGAGGAAATAGCTGGTGGCACATCATTTTTCATGTTATAAGCAATAATTCCTGCTAGATCACTTATCGCTAATGAATGTACAAGCATGTAAAGAAATCATTCATATGGATTAAGTTAATTGATCAAAAGTCTGGTCCATAAATTAGTAATGAAAGAAAGTGGAGACACAAGACAATAAATGATCTACAAGTTTGATAAATGTTATAGGTAACTTTAAAGAAATGAATTGAACCAAAATTTTGTTTAAGTTCAATGTATAATTTTTCATTGGTAAGAAACTAAAGAACTTTCCAACCAGAACATCCTACTCTTGCCAGGCTAGAGAAAATGTGACAGTTGCCACTAAGAAAGGGTTGGAAGCTCATCTTAGGTTTTATAAAAAGGTATTCTGCCAGCAAGCACAAACTGAGAATTCAACAGGTTCATAAGTAGCAGCAAAACTAACTAATCAAAGTATCAAACTGATTCTTGTATTAAGGTCCACTAAAATCTTTGAAGCAGCATGAAAGCAAAGACCACATACTTCAGTTGAAATTCATACATGATATAGAAGTTTACTACTTAAACAAGGATTAGATACATAGAGAAATCAGGATACCTTCGCAGCAAGTATGAAAATGTCATTTGTTCCTGAGAAAGACAAGTATAAACATTAGAATAGGAAAAGTAATTTCATTGTAAGATAAATACAAAAAGAACTAAAAAAAATTTTGTTGTACATGTTCACAGCATCACGTAAAATAATCTATTCGAAGGGTATAAATACGTAGATTTCATGGTCAACACTATGCCACTGCATTTTAGGTTTATATCTCCTATCAGTTTAACTGATTCTAACCATTAGCAATGCAGAGGGAAATAATCATCAAAACATTAGCCATGATTTAGTACATAATACAATACGGGAAAAGAGTCTTTTATAAGAGGATGAGGCATTGAGTAACACGTTTTCATGTAGTTAACTTACCATTGGAATGTTCTATAAATTTAAGTATTGCATCCCTTTTTGATGGTTCTGTGTTCCTCCCAGTGCATAGCAAAGAATGAAATGATTCCCAGTCCAAATCTGTACATAATTTGCTACAAGAATAAAGCAATTCAGTCAAAAGGATCTAAAAGCAGGATATGATTTAACAAAAAAATAGACAAGATATTGAATACATATAATAATGAACAATAAAGAAGCATTTAAAGCATTAACTTGACATCATGGTAATTATTGATAAACTTCCAGTTATTTATGATCTGTAAGCATGACTAACAAATGTGTTTAATGCCATTGCTAACTTGTTTCGAAGTTTCCACCTTCTAAAGCTTGAACATGTTTTCAATTGACAGAAAGCATTTAGTGAATATGCCATTGCACTTCTAACCTGCAATAATGTTCTTCTTTGCACCCACCGGGACAATCAAAAATTGAAGGTAAAGCAAATAGATTTGTATAAGGCAAAGACATATTGCCATTGATAAGTGAATGTAGCACCTCCGTAGGAATAGAATTGTCCTTTGAGTTTGTATAAGTACTTGAGCCTATACCATTGCTTCCATTTGAGACAGAATGTTTTTTTATGTCATCTAACAGTCTTGTGCACGCTTTTTCTGGAAATCTTGACAATGACTCTTTGCACTCCTTATTAGCAGACAATCCCAACTCTTGCAAATAGAGTTTCCTCCCAATTTGAAGTTCTATAGAACCAATAAAGCGAAAACAGTAACTACATACAAGACAATCAACCTGCAAAGGTGAAACAATAATCACCAAGTAATATGGATGTCTAAAAAGATGACATAATAATAGAGACCTTATTAGAACTGTGTTGAGCTGCTACAAGTATTTGATCCTTTAAAACAAGTTCACCTTCTTCAAATTCCTTGATGGCATAGACAGCTGCACACACACGCAGATTTTAAGGCACCACACTCCCCGATTAGATTGAACTATAAGGAAAAAGTTTAAACTAATATTGATAATGTCACTAAATAAAATTTAGGTTTATACTTAATTTAATTCTATTTGTTTCATATGAAGTTCAAGATATTCTCTAATTCCAGAAGAGAATATAGGCCTCCCCAGGAAGAGCAAGAGAATATTCCATTTCTACAGATTTCTACATTCCCAGGAAAAATTGTTTTCAATGATTCTATCAAGTGTTTCAAGCATAATCATTTTTTGCAACTCTTTTAGTTATAGCCTTTATATGTCATTTGATGTTTCTCAATATGGCTGCTTGTATCATTTGTGGATTAGATGAGACATAAATCTTGGCCTGATTATATCACAAGCATACACAATAACTGACTTGTGCAGACGGGCTCATATTCCGTTCCTTGAAACAGCTGCTGAAAAAGATAGGAAATTTCAGTATTTTGGATGATGAACGAAGCGCCAAATCAGGGTTTGCCTTTTCGGGTACCAGACCCGTTTCAGCAATCTGCTGGAACGATATATACCAGTTTATATTAGTGTACTGACACATGATACATAGATGCGTACCAGTGTTATGACGAGGAAGAAAAAGAGGGTGAAGAGGAAGAGGCAGTGGAGGAACAGAGGAAGAAGAAGGAGAAAGGAAGAAGAAAGAAGAGCAGGAGGAGAAGTGCAGCAGCAACAGTGGCAGCGTCAAAGTGGAAGCGGCAGCGGCGAAGAGGCAACGGCGAGGGCTGTGGCATCGTATGCGAGAAGAGGACTTGCAAACTATTTGCTTTTTTTTTCTCTTTTCTAACGCTGAAATGGACTGGGGCCCATCACTTTTCAAATTTTTTTACTATTTTAATCAAACGACCCAAAACGGGGGTAGTCCACGTATTGGTCCACGCCCGGTCCTGTACCATACCATTTCAGGTGGTACAGCAATAACTGCTCCAAATATATACATGACGTTGAGTGATACACAAGTCTCTGTAGGCTGTAGCAGTTGTACTCTGCTCTTTCTGAACTATTTCATCTTACTTTCTTCATTTCATTTCTTTATCCAAGATCTTCTCTCTATAGTGTAATGTCATTCATTTTTCGCTAAATGTAATTGATGCTACGCTTGTTAAAATTTGTAAGTGGCCTGTTCTACTCAAACCACAGTTAAGAGTTCATAGATAAAGGTTTGCTGCCTTACAACACTGATCTGACCCTTTGGATGTATAGAAGGGCTTCAAGTTCTGGCATCATTTTCTCACATATTGTTGAAATATAACAAGATGAAGCTGTGATGTCCCCACTATATGGGGTCAACTACAAGGATATTCTATGGCCATTGAGAATGAAGTTGAGTTATCTAACACAAAAATATACCCAAGATGATAATGTCAGCGAAGAAATTAATCTGCCAATTGAAGAATACTGAAGTCATATTAATTGAGATATTATGGCAGCATAGTCACAATCCCTTCCAACAGGAGTCAACATAATATAGGTATAAATATGCTGACAAATAAGCAAGATGGAGGTGAAAAAAGATGAAAAATTATACCTTTCCCACTACTGTTGCTAAAATTTATCTTTAAATCGTTGCATTTTCTTGTTTTCATAAGTTCATCATAGTAATCCTGAAAAAAGATAAATATGTCTTAGTACGGCCATGCTGCAAAGATATATACATCAAGTTTAGGCAAAAGACAAAGGACTGGTGAAGATTAACAATACATTCTATCTTCATCGTCTTACAAATCCGCAATGCTGTAATTGCCACCAAATACATCATCACAAACCAGAGTGTTGGTAGATAAATAAAACACATATATAAAAAAAAGAATGAATTTGATAGTTGCATGCTAATTGTTAGTACAAATCTACCAATAATTCATGTGTGCAATATCGTACAAAAAAGAGATCCATAGAAAAGTGGATTGTTTCTATTTCATCACTAACTACAAGACATCAACATCATGACCTCAACATTGCTTTAAGCCTTCAGCTAACTTTTGCCACTAAGCAATCTCTTCATCAATCTTTTCCTTTCTATCCTTCTGCAAAAAATTACATTTTTGTTAACCAAGTTTTCAGCTTATAAAACTTCACTCAACACTGATACCATGAAATTACAAATTTAAACATACATTATCAGTGTTTGATTCTTGATGATGTCATGAAATTGCATGCTTTAAGGCATGCAAGTTCTCTTTTTTACTTTCTTTCTTTCTCCAGTTAACTGACTTTCTTATGTGACACCGAAATCCTGATAGAAGTGGACAATTAAATTTGGCACAGTTTTATTTCAAGAAGTATGACTCAAGAGAGGTCCCATGTTAGAACAAATAGAGTATCTTGAGATGCACAACCAAAAGAAGAAAAAAGGATGAGATAATAGAGACAACACAAAGGTTTACATGGTTTAAGCCTTCTGTCCTACATACACGGCTGATACAGGAGTCTTTCACCACGAAAAGAAAACAATAGGGCAATCTTTTCCAACCTCTCAGACTTCCAATAACAGCACTCAGAAAAGAAAATTGAACAAACAGCAAAATTCCTGAGTATTGGGGTCCAATCCAATGTAAAATGCAGGGCATAATGCGAAACTTCATAACCATAGAGCATACTCACGTTAATTCTATCAATTAGGCAACAAATCATCCATAAGAGATTCCTTGCAACAGATCATAAATCATGAGGTGACCAATATTTAACACAGCACCATACCTCATCCTATGAGTATGTTATGCCCCTACTATCTCTTAAGAAAACACACATAATATATGTTAAAATCAATTTCTTTAATATGTGGTAGATGTTGATTCCGGCTAACCTTTCAAACCATTTGGCACAGCGAACTTAAGCTCTCGGAGAAATCCTAAAGTTAAGCAATACAGTAGAACCAAAACAAGAACCTTTTCACAAAATGAGGCAAACTTTAACTCATGTATTCCTAATTTCCAATATAGAAGAAACCCTGATTGTTAATCCAACACTAGAGCCATAAATAAGAACTGTTTAACACAATCTGTCAAACTTTTAGCTCATGTATTAAGAAAATATAACTCTAAAGGCCAAGCATCATATATGGGCATACCCAGTGCATAAGGCTCCCACCAATGCAGAGTCTCAAAAGAGTCAACGCATACAACCTTGTTAGAGAGGCTGTTTCCGAGACTCAACCGTTGGTTTCCCCGGTTGCAAAGGAACCGTAACCAAGCACCTAACTCGAACTAAAACAGCGGCTTATCTTGCAACCCCTACTATTACTCAGTAAAACAACCATCGTACTTAACTTATTGGTCCTCCTTCTTTGTTAAGCTTTCATCTTCCACAGGGTTTGATCCAAAGGAAACGCTAGGATGCCTAAAAATCTCATTTTGAAGAACAAATCTGCTGCTTCATCAAAATTCAATACTTTTTTCGGGGGACACCACGAGAAAAGAAGAAAGAATCGTTGGAACGTTACGGCTCGTAGTTGTTGTCGTACCACGACATTTAAAGAAGAAACGATGATCCGAGAGAGAGCAATATTCGACCTTAATTAATTCAGGAGAGGGAGGTGACAGAAGGACAGCTATCTGATCAGAGAACTCCTTATCCAGAGGGCACGGGCTGCTGCTGCCGCTGCATCCTTCCATCGAGATTGAGAGGACGCCACAGACGGTGGAGGGTTTCGGTGAGAGGTTTTGGGGAGAGAGCATTCCCAGGTCCAATATGTACACGTGCATCTCTAACCGAGCAAGGATTCATCTAGATTAGTGCTGGTCCATAGATTGCTCGATCTTGACCCTCCATCTCCCACGCGGTCTCTAATAGTCGGATTTTTCTCTCCCATGAAATGAATTGTTGTGTTATATATATATATATATATAAAGAGCTGCTTCAGGTAAACTGACATGAGAGATTTGAAGTCATCTTCTGAAAGCTGGGTTGGGGAGTCACCATGAATGAGGGTGGTGGTGAGATGAATCCACGTATGTGGCCTGGGAATCAATCCTGATGCTGTTCTTGGCGATGTTGTAGCTCGTCATGATTCCTTGGAGACCATGTCTTGTACCAACACTTGCTAGTAATATAATCTGTCATGGACTGGGGAGCAGTTTGGAAAAGGGGAGGGCTTTGGAGGCACATCATTTGTCCAAGCATGCAGGTAAATAGGGCATTTTCCTTTCTCTTTCTGATCTTTCTGTGATGCAGCTCTTCATGCAACCAATCTTGCTTTTCTTGGTGTCTCAATGCTTTGATCTCTGTTCCTTTTCCTTCTAGGTTGTAGAAATGTTCATATTTTCAGATTCTCTTTTTTAGTTCTTTATGTACATCTATCATGGCTTGCATATGTACATCTATCATGGCTTGCATTAGGTTATTTGTAGATTAAGGAAGTTTCTGAATTTAACATTCATCTCAGAGCTCAGCAAATTATAGGCTTTGTCAGCTTCATTATTATCTACATGTCACTTCTAATCCTAATTCAAACTTCGAAATATTTATCTATTCCTCCTATTTTATTATGTGAAAATCCAAGTTAGGAATACATTATAACCTATTAAATTCTTCCTGTCAACTCATTTTGGAACTCTCTGCACTGCATTTGGTGCAGTGGGACATAATGAGAAATATTTTATCTCAAATCATGTTTCACCCAATGCAGTATTGTCGAAACTAACATTAAGACATGCAAAATTTTGCAGACTCCATTGTGAAACTTAGTGACTGATTTGCTTCAATCATCTTTCTTTAGATGATGAATTAGAGTGTTGAGACTAGATGAGTAGTTGATACTCCAGCTGGTTGAACTCAAGATTCATGTGGTTGAACAATTTATTGGCACCATAATGTGAGTGTTCATAAACACTGATGCTCAGCTACTGATCAACTTAGGGTACATGTTCAAAAGCAAATGTTCATACGTGATCTAAGAAAAAAAATTGAACTCTTTTTTGAGGGAAAACAAAATATAGATTCATTATTAGCAAGAAAAAACGAATAACTGCAAAATGTTTGTCTTCTTTGATGAGTCTGCTTTATTCGTGCTGCTTACTGCTTAGTAGACTGTTACAGGGAACTATTATATAAACTTAAAATTCTGCAGCTATTTGGCCTAGATATCTCTACTACTTTCTCTTTTTCAGGATTGGGATTCTAATGATCTTTCCTCCAATAAACAAGGTAAACTATGGCACCATGTCATCCTCATTCTCATGTAATCTCAGGAAACCACCCTCAACACAACAGGCAACACTCTGCTGAATAATATCCCTTACGCTATATGTGAACGCGAAACCCAGATCAGTCAAATGCTTGGAAGATATTATTGGATGTATAGAAATGCAGGAGTTCTCATGGAACCTGGAAGCATTTGTGGCATTTTGTCATTCTATGATACCAGCCAAAACTATTAAAATACTCATTTATGGACCAGATTGAGAACAATTACCTTTTAGAACTAAATGCAGGGTAGTGTTTAGATAGAAGATCAGTCAGTTCAGGCAAAGAACAGCTGCCAGCAGAGCAAATGTATCGACCTTCGGTCATAGGTTGTTCCATTAGAAATATATGTGCGTTGCATATGTCTTCAACGTGTGCCAATGGTATTGAACCCAATCTGGAGTGTACTGAGGCTAGTATAGGATAGAGTTCTGGATCACCTGTCAACAGTAGTGCAAGAATGTACAAATAAATTTGGATAGTCAGAAGAATAGCTAGGTATATTTAGTAAACTATCTATAGTATCGATATCATTCTCTAAAATTAAGAAAGTCAGGTTCAAATAAAATTTGATTCTTTCTTTGTTGTAGTATGTGTGAATGTAAAATGTGTTGTTTCAAAGAGATTGAGGTACACAGTCTTCTCCACAGACCTAGTTGTCAAGTTCACTACACATGTTAAACATATAAACATCGTCCATAACTAATTTCTATGTCGTAGATGCTTTAATGAACTAAATTGGCACCGATATGGCACTAGTTTCAGTAAATATATGGTACTCTGCATTCCTCATTTTTCACTCTAGAAAAGAAAAGAGAGTGCCATTCGATACTTATGATGGTTTATACCTTTCTTGATTTAGATTTTGATTGTTGTGATTCAATGAGTTGAATAAACATCCTAAGCTACTCTATATTACCAAATATTAAGTACTGAGAAGTCAACACTGTTGAAGAAGGCTTCATGTTTTTTCGAGGGAGAAAAGCTTTGCAATCTTAATAAGTAGGTTGGGTTGGAAGTTACCGGTAATAGGTGACAGCAGAACTTGAACACTTGCAGGAACACTTGGAGTTAGGAAAGGACCAGCTACTGTAGGTGGGATAATCGACACCAAGTCAATGCCCTTCTCCTTGGCAAACTGGAATGCCTTTTCCTCAGTCAATAGCTTTGACAGAACATAGACCTGCAGTTTGGAAGGTGTCACTGCAACAGATGAACTGCTAAATCTAGTCCAGTCAGAAGCAGTCATCTACATCAAGTAGCTGATAAAACCCTCCTACTGCTGTAATCTTTCCATTGGCAGATGAAGTGATAAAAAAATGCTGTTGCTAACAGTAGTTCATCCAAAGTGACAACAAAAGAGAAAAAAGGAAACTTAAGTTGCAACGTCAAGCCCCTTGGAATCAAAGAAAGGCTTCAATAGTTTATTGCAGTTATTAGTGCAAGGAGACAATCACATACATACGTTTTTAAAGATGGAGAGCTTACCCATCCTTTTGGCTTTGTCTTCCAAATTTGATTTATCGGTACGATAGATGATTCATCGACCATCGATCTCAACTCCCCTTCATCATCTTTGGCAGTGATGGTACTAATGGAAGATGTAAATACCACTTTCCTAACTGAACCTGATTTTGCACAAGCTTGTAGGACATTAATCACTCCTCTTACTGCCGGTTCCAATATCTTTGTTCTTACATGGTTCTCTACAATCACAATGGAGTTCATGTTAGTCCTTCTGAATTTTGCAGTACTTCACTCAGCAAGGGCTTTGCTGAAATTTCTGTCAGGTTTTGTTGAAAGAGTTTGAGAGATGTCTGGAATTTGAGCTAACTTTAGGCTGAAGAATGATCAAACATAATTAGTTCAATTTTATATGTAGGATTATCATGGTGGCATCAAGAATTTTCTTGTCAAGACAAGTAAATCATTTCCTATACGGAAACAACTTACCAATATTTTCTTTTGCTGTGGTGTTGAATTCCATACAGGCTGCTACATGGAACACAAACCGGCAGTTCTTGAGTGGCTCATCGTAGCTTCCATCCTCATTGAGATCGGCTTCGAAGATCTTCAACCGGCTTTCTCCTCTCAGTGCTGACAGAAGCCATGATGCCTTCCCTTACACCAAGGAAATAAGTTTAGCTTTAATATCACCTGTAGAACATTGCTTAGTCTTCCAACATGCTGGTTTTACTGTTTCTATTTCCATTAACATAGTGAAAGATTTAGCTTATCTGATGGTTGGAACACATCAATAGTAGCATGCTGAGGTTATTGTTTCTTTTGCTTTCATCTATATTGTCGATACTTTTTAACATGTATTATCATGTTCTCTCTTTAAAGGAAAAGAGAAAGCAATCATGCAATGTTATGATTGATTAAAGATGAGGGCTGAGATCAGAACAGGTTTCTGTTCAATTCATGGAATCAGAAAGTGATCATCTCACTCACTCTCTCTTCGACCAGCAAGATCAAATCAAGACTGAAAGAAACAAGAAAGAACAGTTCAGGCCAAAATTATTCTTGGCTTCCATCTTCACTGAGATCGGCGTTCAAGACCTTCAACCAGCTTTCTCCATCAGTGCTCACAGAAGCCATGACACCTTCCCTTACACCAAGTTATGATTCATTAAAGATAAGGCTGAGATCAGAACAGGTCTCTGTTCGTCACTGCAGAAAGTGATCATCTCACTCAGTCTTCAATCACATCAAGACTGAAAGAACAAGCAAGAACAGTTCAGGCCAAAACCATTTTTGGCTTCCATCCTCACGGACAAAGGCGATGACGGAAGCCATGAGACCTTCCCTAACACCAAGTTATGATTCATTAAAGATGAAAGCCGAGATAAGAACAGGCTTCTGTTCATCACTGCAGAAAGTGATCATCTCACTCACTCATTCTTCAACGGGCAAGACCACATCAAGACTGAAAGATTCAAGCTAGAACAGTTTAGGCCAAAACCATTCTCGGCTTCCATCCTCACTGAGATCAGCGTCGAAGATCTTCAACCAGCTCTCTCCACTCAGTGTTGACAGAATCTATGACACCTTCCCTAACACCAAGTTATGATTCATAAAAGATGAAGGCTGAGATAAGAACAGGCTTCTGTTCGTCATCTCACTCACTCACTCGCTTTTCGACAAGTCAAACAAATCAAGATCGAAAGAAACAAGCAAGAATGGTTCAGGCCAAGCGCAGAGGAGGGGGGAGCAGATTCTTCCAAGCGCAGAGGAGGGGGATCGTAAGCAGACCAACCTGCATCCCTGATCGTTGCATTAACGTGATACCCCCTTCGGAGAAGAGATCGGACGAGCCAGGAGCCAATGAACCCGGTTGCACCGGTCACACATGCAACTCGCCTCGCACCGGATGCAGCCGCCGCTACAGTCCGGTGGCCATCCATCTCTGGTTTCCTCCGCCTGCAAGTCTTGAAGCTGAAGCTTGATATCGAGATAAATGGAGATGGGGGAGAACGGTGACACTGTACTTTGTTGATGTGTGATTGCTCGATCGTGTCAAGCAAAGGTTCAAATCACAAGGACACATCCAGTATGTGTCATGTCATGGATTTGATGCATGCATCTGTGGTGGATAGCGCAGTCATGCAATTACATAGGTACCAGTGAGTAGAGATACCTGAGAGAAGATGTCCCAGAGAAAGACATGTCTCTTGAAAGTTCCAGCTGACAGCCTTTGTAAAGGATTGCAGGCACGTGCCTGACTCCGCTAAACTTCACATTTATTATCATATCCCGATACAAAGTAACTCGGAAAAGCATGTGACTGCACCAAACCTCTCATTTAGTATCATATCCCGATACAAATTGGCTCGGAAATTAATTGCAGGCATGTGACTGCAACAAACTTCTCGTTTATTATCATGTCTCGATACAAATTAACTCGAAGCAAAAAAATATGAATATAATATTTGTATATATTGGTAGATATGAGTTTCTATTTTATATTTTTTTTCATAAATAATTAGGTATAATTTTGTAGAAAACAAGGTCCGCAATATCGTACCGTATCGGAGTTTCGACCTGGACTCGGTACGGTACGGTACAGGTGTACCGCTCGGTACACCCAGGTGTACCGAGCACTATAGCAGTACTACAGTGCATTACTACAGTGCTACAGTATAATGTTTACAGTGCACTGCTTTAGTACTACAGTATACTATTTACATTACTATAGTGCACTACTACAGTGCTACAGTACACTGCTACAGATAACCTGTCGGACCGGTACGTACCGGACGGTATACATCGATACGACAGACCTTGGTAGAGAATAACATTTGGACAATATCACTTACATCAGGATATCATTCTCATAAATATAACTTAGGTTGGGGTATCATACACATAATGCTAATCTTTAAAATAAAAAATATAAAAATAAGTATATTTACTAAAAAAAAATATTTTATAGCTAATCATTTATTTAAAAAAAATGAGGAGAAAGAATTAGGGTGAATTCCCAAACAAAGCTTCTCTTTTTTTATTTTATTTTTTCGGAAAGTGCCCCTATTTTCATAATTCCCTAACTGCATCTATTTTTGTCTAATACCTATAATACTCATAGTCACCAATATATTTTTTCCTTTCTTTTCTTTTCCTATGGACAGGGTGAACTGGTCCAGTTACAGTATTTTTACACTATGTTATGTTGTTTTCAACAATAGCAAAAAAAAACTATAACATAATATAAAAACATTATGTTATGATGTTTGTCTAGTATTATTGAAAATAAAATTATTATGGTATAGTGTTTTTTACTGTTATACAGCATTTTCCTAATATTATTGAGACTATTGCAACGCAATGTATAAAACACTATAAATATAATGTTTTTACAAAATTTGTACAAAAACAATATATTATAGTATTGTACTGCATTATAGTGCTCTTTCTGATACTGTTGAAAATGCAATAATAATGTAAAAAAAATACTATAACTGGATCTATCCATAGATTAAAAAAAGGGGAAAAAAAGATGTTGTTTGAAAATTCTAAAAATGGGTATGCTTCCCAGAAAAAATTCAAAGAGAAAAGCTTTTTTTTTAGAATTCATGCGAAGAATTAATAATAATAACTTGGTCTCTGACCTATATCCTATTTGAACCCTTAAATATCTAAATTTATCTTAAATATCTATTTTATATTTAAATTTATTTTAAATCTAATTAAAGTAGATGTGGATGTTGAAAAATAAAATACTATTGCATAAGTTATTAGGCCATCGAGCTTGATGTATATACATTAACTTACTTCTCCTCTGTTTTATGTTGTCTTGCTTTCGATTGTTCTCTCGCTTGATCGTGTAATACATTTAACAAACATATTGCCCCCATTTGAGATCCTAATGACTCTTCATCATCATTACTAAATTTTGAGCTACTTAAATTAAGGGTGACATCATTGTTCATTGCCAATCTTCAAGATATTGCCTTTCAAACTTGACTTCTTACTTTGATTTTTTCATAATCAAGCATCGTCACTAAAAAGTATTGTTCCATGTCGAATATAAAGTTTTTAAATTTCTTTACATCACAGGCTCCCTCATAGCAATGTGGCTTAGGTGCCCTTTAAGTTTTGTGATGATGCAACATAAGCGTTGCACAATGTTGATATAAGATTTTGCCTTCTCTTACAAGTTCTCCACTTTATGGAGCATTCATTGGCCTTTATATAGTTTCTCTGAACTCACTTCAAGAACATCGAGGTGGGTTTCAACTATTGTAAGCATCATCTTATTATTCTTTTATTTTTCGTCTATCGACATCTCAGATTGTGCTTCCTCCCCCTACCTATGATTGCTTGGCACAACGATCTTGCTCGCTTCGCCGTAGCTCTAATAACTTGAGAGCGAGTTTGTACTTGCACCTTACCTATGATTGCTTGGGGCAACGATCTTGCTCACTTCGCCATAGCAACGGTATGAATCTTTATTATTTGCTCAAATAACTTGTGCACTATGATACCAAATGTCATAAATTTAACTAAAATTACATCAGTTGTGATGCATCCTTGCATTATTTATCCATAAAGGATCAACTTAGAAACAACCTCATATAGGATATAAAGGGTATGCAAAAGAAAGTTGATTAAATTAAGAAAATAAGTAATTTAAGTCTCAATATCTTATAAAAGAGGATAACATACAAGCAATTTAGTAGTTATTAAGAGAGAAAAGAGGAAGAGGAAAATAATGACTTTAGAGTACCCAATACAATTCCAAAGTCTTATCAAACTTTATACTACCAAGGTATCTTCAGGGTGTTAAGATGATTAGTATTTTATACTATATGTTTCCCGTAAAAAACATGTCATGACATGCGAAAACTGAACTATTTTGAAATATTTTTGTTTAGTCTGCGAGCAATTACTGCATTGTTTTATAAACTACTATTGCTTATAGTTTTCAAATAAAATATACAAAATAAGATAAAAGATACTATCATCAATTGGATAAGGTATTGTAGGCATTATGAGCATTGGTGATAATGCTACGATGAGAGACATTTATGATATTATAAGAAATATAAGATATCATTTTTAAAAATAAAAATAAGGATATCTTCTGAAAAAAAAATCAAAAAAGAGATTATATATATATATATATAAGTTTAAGGGTAAATTCTTGAAAAAAGCTTAGAATTTCTTAAATAACACCTAAACTTTGAGAAATTATCGTAAATTTTTTTTTTAAATGATCATTTTATCCCTATCGATCATCACCCGTCACCCATGGAATAGGCGCGATTAGTGACGAAGGCGTCGCCCTAATTATGACAATTCTTATATTCCCTTCTCGCATGAGGATTACAAATAACATATAAAGTTGAGCCGAGAGGAGGTGATGCAATTAATAGGATTCAATTAGACATGAACAATGACGAAGGCGACAACAAGCTTGATAGAGGAAGGGGTAAAACAGTTTTTTAATATAGTTCGTGCAAATTTCTCAAAATTAGGACGATTTTTGAAAATTTATCAAAATCAGATATGTTTTCCGAAAATTCACCCGAAATTTAAAAGATGTCTTTATCCCTTTTATATGTATATATATATTCGTCGTTTCGGGGACTATAAAAGGCGTCTTCTTCCCCCGAAGTGTCGAGTATATGTATATATATATTCGTCGTTTCGGGGAACTATAAAAGGCGTCTTCTTCCCCCGAAGCGTTGATTTTTCTTCCCCGATCTCCTGTTCGGCTACGGCGGCTGCTCGATACCCTGCTCGGTTCAAGCAGGGCGACCTATTTGTTTTCCAAATATTTGGCAATTTTCTGGTAGATCTATTCGATTGTAACATCTTTAAGTGTTTCTCTTGGAGATCTGTGGACTAATTTTCTAGGGTTTTCTGTTCTCCGATCTTGGAGTTGCTTGCCTTCCATTGTTGACAAATTGAAGTGCTATTGAGCATCATGAACCTTTATGATCCTTCTTTTGATTCGATACAAGTGTCTAAAGCTTAGATCTTTCACAATTTCTTGTCGTATTTGGTTATGCGGACTGTAATTTTGCGGGTTGTGAGCTTATAATCGTTTATCATGCTGTTGGTTGTTCGACGACCATGGAAAAGCAAGACTTTTTCAGGATCTAGAGGGTTTGCATTTCGGTTCCAACTCGTTTCGTACTGTTTACTACTTCTGGAAGATAATCTATTGGTCTTAATATCCTAACACAAATTCATCTTTTTCTTGTTGTAGGTGCCGCATCCGATACATCAGCTTTTGCAGACTATAATGTGAGTGCTGCCTTTATCTGATACTTTTCTATTGATAATCATAATGTTGTCACTAATTTTCTTTGCGGAAGGTATCTCTCAGTTTATTTGTCACTTAGGGTTATCTATGTTTATGCCACTCTATACAATTAACAGAAGTTACAAATGTCAGTGGGTGTTAAAAAGCACAAGTAATGCAATGTGTTATTCTAGTCCAAATTGTATTTAATGGTATTTGATGGCTAGTAATATATAGGAAAAATATATTCAAGCCTTTGGCTATTGCCCAAATATTGATAATTCAATGAATCTCCTGGTGCTGCGCTGCAATTTCTTCTTCCACTTAGTAACCAGTTGATCACTTTATTTGCTTATTGAATAAACAGTCATTTTCGATCAAGAAGGTATTTTTGTTGAGCAACAGATATCATAAATGTTGTTTGCTTCAATTTTAGGGCGGACGAGGAACCAGTCGATCCAAAGCAGTACCTTGAGGAAACTTGCAAGCCAAAATGTGTTCGGCCTTTACGTGCATATCAGGTACTTGAAATTGCATAGACATGCTTCATTTCCATAGAGCTTGTTGATTTCGATAGAGGATAGATTTTATAATTATTTGATATGGTGCTTCTGTTATATATAATACTTTATCCTTTTACGTTTTTTTTCATGATCACACCACTAAAACCATTCTACGTTATCATCAATCTCACACACTATCTCTTCTGCGCCATTGTGTTTTCATAGAGTATGAGAAAACCTGTCACTCTACAAAGTTAGTGAAACTTTTGCCACTCCAAATATATGCACTTTTGGATATTCTGTTTTAAATCCTCAATTTGTTGTTTAAGTGGGAGTAGTGAATACCAAGTACTAATTGGTTACCCAATTGTGTTTGAAATTGTTAAATAAATTCCATGCCAGGAACCAGTTGTCTATTTTCAGAGGCAAAATCTGATATAAGTTATTGTTTCCAAGTTAGTGCAGTCATCTTATTTAGGTAGCTTTTGCATTTTATTCTCTGAGAAGGAAGATGGATACCGTAGGATATTCTTTGAGAACATCTTACTTTTAGTTTGTTGTTTAAGAGGAATTACTTAATAACAAATACTAATGGGTTACTCACTAGGGGTGGAAAAGATTTTAGCAATCCTCAATTCACATTTATAATAAATTACATTCCAGGAAAACCAGTAAACTATTTGCAGAGACAAATCTTGATATAAGTTATCGTTTCTGAGCTGATGCTGCCATCTTCTTTTGTTCTGATAGTAGATTTAGTATTCACAATTATTCTCTGAGAAATAGATGACAATGTAGAATGGTTCCTGTGTTGAGATTATAAAAAGGTGGCGCAACCCAAGGTTTGTCGTACCGTGGCATATCCTCGGTATGGGTGGTATGTACCGACTAGTACGGGTGCAATATATATCGGTTTGTCACTACGTCCCATTGTACCATGTGTCGGCACGTCGGTATGGTTTGGTATGTATTGTATTGTTAGCTGGTCGGTACACCGGTATAGATCGGTAAGACGAACCATGGCGCAACCATCATCTTTCTATATTAGTAAAGGTAGTATGCATGTTTTATCTTTTGAAGTTTGGTATAAGATTGGTGATAGGACACAGGTTGATGTTAACATTGGATATACTGTTTCATATGTTTATGGATGCTAGTTGTTTGAATTAATTAAATTAATGCCTTCTTTAAATTTGGATTTGCTGGTTCTGTATTATTATGAAATTTGCAATGATTTATTTTACCTTAGAACTCTTAAACATCCTTTGGTGCACTCTTTAAATTTTGTATAAATTCCCAGTCTCCAGCTGTTAACATTGGGATTGCTTGTTAATGGTTGATCAAGCTTGATGGATTCACCCCACCCTCTGATACATTCAGTTCTAGTACTGGAGGTATAATATCAACCACTTGCTATCCATCTGGGGAAGCTGTGGAGAAACCAACCGTATTCTCTTCTCTTCCATCTGCCATGGAACCGTTGTGTTCAGGAGCTAGGCAGGAAAGGAAAGAACTTGGATTTGAACCATAGCTCTCCATGAATATCTGCTAATCAGATACCTATTTCTTGTTCATGGATTAGGTAGTTTTCTAGAACTTGTTTCCAATGGGAAAGGCTGGAAGTTTTATTTTCTTCTACTTATAATCGACTATTGTTGCTTGAAATGAACTGGAAAGGGGACAATTTCATCTATGCAGTTTAATGGTTTTGCTTTTGTAGTGAGCATCATAGTTCTGGGCCTTCTGGCCAAGTTACTTTTGGAGTTTCGACATTCTTTTCTTTTCTTTTATTTATATATACTCTTTGAATCTCATTCTCCATTCGAACCCTTCCCAACTGGATTGTCTTAAAGAACAAGTATCTCTGTAATTTTCAACCTGCTGTGTTTAATTTATGGAATATTACAAGTTAGTAGGTTTTTTGTCAACCCTTCCCAACCTGCTGTGATAAAGAACATCTACCGTATCTGTTATTGCTGCAATTTATTATCACACTGGTACTATGTGCTTTATCGATTATTTCCCTTGTGTGATTATTTGTTAAGGAACTATTTGGCATTGTGCATCATCCTACTTCAGATTGCAATGTGCATGCTTAAATTCATGCAGGCATGCGTTGAGAGAATCAAAGGAGATGAGACTGGGCATAAGCATTGCACTGGGCAGTATTTTGATTACTGGAAATGTGTTGACGAATGTGTAAGTATTCGTGCTTTTCTGCATCCTTCTTCTGGAACAGAGTAAGAAATGTGAGTCAGCTAAAATATCTTTTTTCATCCACAGGTTGCACTGAAGCTTTTTGTCAAACTGAAGTGATGGGGAAAAATCTATTGTTCACAAATTTTCAGTCAGTTGCGGTTTTAATTTATAATGGCAGGATTAGTGGTTGTGGAAACCTTTGCAAGGAAGTAAATAAGGAACAATTCTCTTGAAACAACTGCTATGGTGTTCCTGTGATCAGCACTAAGAGCAGACTTATTTCATCATTTATTTTTATCTGTAATACCAACTTTGACATTTGTTTGGTTCCCAATATTATAACTCTATTACGTTTAGATGGTTGTGTTGCTCTTATCACGTTATGTGGGAGAATCATGCAATATTTTACTGGAAACGTTGTGCATACAATTTTACCCCCCATCAGCATTTAAACAAATTCCGGGAGAATCATTTAAACAAATATCCACATTAAACAGCTAATGTGTTATATATATATATATAATCTGTTCAAGAAATACTGATTTTGATTTTAAAAATCAAGAATTATAATCGAATCGTCGAGATCCGATTGAACCGTCGGACCGGTTTCGGTGTTGGGAAACTGAACCATGGTTCAGAGCTAGTTGTATCCTGTAACTACTGTGACTCCAAAATTGGACTCAGTGATTGGATATCAGTGACTACGAGAACACCTGGTCCACAGGGTGTCCCACTTGAAGGCCAATGGGTGGTCAGTAAAGCCTGAACCTTGCCTTGGAACCACACCCCAACATATGGCCACTGCTTCACCCCCACCCTATCCGTTTCGGACGTGTCTCCATATACACATCCAACCACTCATCCAGACAACATTCTCCGCCATGGCAGGGCTCGGATCATTCAAGCTTTGCCACCAAATGGCTCTTCTCCTCAGGTCCCCAACACTTGTTAGACCAAGAACGGTCTCCCATCAAGGTATCGCCTCTTCGCCTCTGCATGTTTGATCCAAATCCTTGTGAGTGAGAGATTTTGCTTGCAGCGAAGGTGCTGAGGAGAGGGAGGCTGGTGGTGAAGGCCTGCCAAGAAGAGGGGCAAAAGGGCCAGAGGAGAAGCTTTCTCAGCCTAGAGGAAGCCGGGCTGGTTGAGATGTCCGGGCTCAACACTCACGAGCGCTTCCTCTGCAGATTAACAGTGGGTACAACATGCCTCAACTCTCCTCATTTGTTACTCTTTGCAAACTCATCAATTAAACTGTGATGGAATGGTTACATTAAACTACTGTGTGTGTATATATGCATTGTGTTTATTGCTATAGATAGCCTAGGATAAATTTTAGCAAATGGAATTATTACCATAGAGTATTGATTGTGGTGTCTTTTGGGCCAACACCCAATTTCATATCTCAATTTGCTCAAAGAAAGTCTTACATAGAAGAACAAGTAATTCAAGGACAGAGAGCTATAAATCTGTCCCTTTAATGCTTATTCTTTATAAGCTTTAAGCCATCAGAATGTCAGATTTCTGTTGCTTTTAGGACATAATTGGGATACCCGAGTTTAATCTAAAGTGGAGACCAATTGAGTTTATTTGTAGGATAAAAATGGATTTGGTACTATTAACTTGAGTTTAAGCATTATACATCAAAAACATAGTGAAACTATATGTCCCAATGTCGAGCCATTAGAGAATGCAATAGTGAATGTCCCACTTGACAGATATGCTCTCCCAAGTCCTCAAGTTTCTTTTTTTGATTGCACTCACTGCTTCAGAGAATGCAATAGAGCAACCCATTGGCCTGCCAGTCACAGTCTTTGGTTTTTTGGAAGGAAGACTTTCCTTCAGATTTACTCTCCATTTTGGCTGATGACCTTCACAGGTCATTTTGTAGATTTTATCCTCAGTAATTAAAGCTTTCTGCTTTTTTGGAAAAAATATCGAGCCATCAGACCTCGTGGATGAGACTGAATGCACGTCATGATGTCGAGCCATGGTTGGTAAGACGAGAGTAGCACTACTAGTAGTTTATAGGTTAAAAGTAGATTTACTATTATTTGGATCAGTGGTTTAGACTCATCATGATGATAGATTGATATCTCATCGAGCCAAATTACCGAGGGTACGCCGAAAATTTTCAAAATAATAGCATACTTTTTAAGAACTGTTTGATCTGATTCCTCAATTTGACTTGTTAATTTCACTATTTATTGTATATTTGTTGGAGGAATAAAAGCATAGTTTGATGCTGCAACTTGAGAAAAAAGAATAATAAGAGCATAATAAACTAGCAATTCTCCCATCTCTCTGCAAGTGCATCTGGTTCGAAAGCATCAACAGAGTGATATACTCATATTTGATTCACAATTCATCCATCATTTTTTTTTTGTCAGATATCATCACTGAATCTGCTGAGAGTGATATCAGAGCAGGAAGGAGTTCCTATCGAGGAGCTTAATGCAGGTCGGCTTTGTGATTGGTTCCTAAAAGACAAGCTCAAGAGAGAGCAGGATTTGGGGTCTGCAGTGATCCAGTGGGATGATTCTGACTCCCAGTTTTGAGCAGCACATCATTTCAGTTGTGCTATGCAGATCTTTAGAAAAGATCAAGGTTTTTTGTTGAATGAAATTATCATATAGAAGATGGGGTTATCAGCATATCTTATTCTTGTTGGCTGGCAAATGAAGCATGGAGTTGTAGTACTAAAAGATGTGATGTTTATGTAAATGTGTCAATCTGAAGAGTAGAGCTTTTGGAGAGTTCAGATTGAAACATTTTGAATAGTCAAGTTATGCGAGGGACGTCATACGTAACTTCGACAAACATTCCCATGATCGATCGAGTAATGACGTAACCATTCTCACGGGATAACTCTATTTGATTTGAAAGAACCTGGGTATGCAACAACATATATTTTTCTTCTTGAATCTTTTAATTATTTTATTAACTTAAATATTAGAGAGAACTTTTGGCATGCTTTTGCAGATTTCCTGTCTCACTATGAATTCTCAAACTTGATAAGCATTCCGAGGAGAAAGTGAAAGAAGATTTAAAGGAGCTGAAGAGAGTTTTTTTTTTTTTTTTTTTGTATATGAGTAGTTTCGGGAGTCGATTTTTATATTTAATATATGAGTGGAGGGTGGTTAGCTACGATTAAGTATGCCACATCGGGTCATGTCATCAGAAATTAATGCTTATTACGATTAAGTGGAGAAAGTGAAAAAAGATTTAAAGGAGCTGAAGGGAGTTTTTTTTTTTTTTTTTGTATATGAGTAGTTTCGGGAGTCGATTTTTATATTTGATATATGAGTGGAGGGTGGTTAGCTACGATTAAGTATGCCACATCGGGTCATGTCATCAGAAATTAATGCTTATTACGATTAAGTATACGATCTCTTTCTGAAATCATGGCAAGGGTGATGGATCGGTAACGAACGGTGGCATGGACGAGGGGAAGCGAAAAAATTGGGTTTGGTTGTCATGCGGTCGACTTTGTGTGACTTTTCCATGTGGGGACGATGTGAGATCTTGTGTGCGTGTGGATTCCAAGTGCCTCGCTAGTCGGTTGATTCGACCGATCGAATCACATGTGTTGTTGCTTTACATATCAGAAAGGAGTGAGTCCTTCCTCGTAAGGGGAAGAAAGTTTGTGATATTCTTTCTTCTCATAAAGGAAGAGAATGAAGTTTATGATTAGTCTGTCAGAATGAATGATAATAAAACTTGTGTTTTTTTATTTTGAAACTTTGTATACGAATGCAGATAACTTGAATGACATATGATGATCATGTGCTAACTGTTGATAAATTTTCTACCAATGTCTAAAACAATAATGCATGCCCAAGTGCTATATTAGAGTTACCTAATCTACACTAAGTTGTTATCTAGGCATCCACAAGATAACACCATATTATTCTTCTCAAACAAAGAACACAACATTTATTCTTCTTATAGTTTTCTCAAACAAAGAATACTAACATTTATTGAGTGGAGAGAAAAATGAAATTCCGCCTCTAAAAAATAAGCAAAAGAACGATTATCGAACCTAGAGATTTATAAATTAAACTCAAATAAGATGGAGTACCTAGTCCCTAAGCAATTTAAGAGTTATGCACTCGCCACTAAGTCTCGAAGAATCGTTGGGTTCATGGGAACTAACTCCCATGATGAGAGGGAGGTCGGGACTTCGTTTACCCTTGGGTTGTCCAAGGATAGAGAGTCAATCTCCTTCATCATCCGACGATTATATGATCAGGAGGAGCTTATGCGAGAAAGGAAAGATATCTTGACTTGCGTAAGTGGAAGAGTAAGATGTTGGAAGATCGAGATGTTGCTGAGCCTATACACCGAGAGGATGAGGAACCTAGGAACCGACTCATCTTGCAAAGAACCGAGGTTAAGTAGAGATGGCTCGTAAGGGGAGCTTTAAAGGCTCAAATGAAAGAATAAGACTCACCTCCTATAGTTAATGAGGATTTATAAGAAGGTGATCAATCTCTCTCCTCCCATGATGAAGATAATTATTCCTTCAGAATAAGAGACATCGATTGATAAATAACCATCTAAAAGTGATCGATGTGTGAAGACCACCTTGAAAAGCACAAAAGTGATTGATGTGTGAAAATCATATTAAAAAATGTAAAAGTGACCGATGTGTAAAAAACCTGACCCGCGTTAGAAGAAACCCTCCATGATAGGAGGCACAAGACAAAATATGTCAAAGGTGTATGAGTCAAGTAAACCCAACAAATGTAAGAAGAAACTCACGATGACGAGAGGCACAAGACAAAATATATCTAAGGCTTGTACATCGAAAAAACTTAACCCATATCAGAAGGAACTTGTAATGATAAGAAGCACAAGACAAAATGTGCCCGAGGCACATAAATAGGAAAAACCTAACCTACATTAGAAAAAACCCACCATGACGGAAGATATAAAACAAAATATGCTAGAGGTGTATGCGTTAGAAAAACCCAACTTGTGTTAAAAGAAACTTATCACGATGGGAAGCACAAGACAAATTGTGCTAGAGACGCATGAGTAAAAAAACTCATCACAGTGAGAGGTATAAGGCAAAATGTGCTCGAGGTGGTAGGTCAGGAAACCTGACCCCTGCCTCTGCCCGAGGCATCGAGGTTGAGAAGTCTAACTCCCACATCCTCTCGAGGCATGGAGGTTGAAAAGCCCAACCCCCACCTTCGTCAATGGGTGGAGGTTGGGAAACCCAACCTCCACCTCTACCCGTGGTGTGGAGGTCAAGAAGCTCGACCTCTGCCTTTGCTCGAGGCGTGGAGGTTAAGAAGCTCAACCCCCGCCTCCACTTGAGGCGGGGAGGTCAAGAAGCCTTACCTCCACCTCTATTGAGGCATAGAGATTAAGAAGCCTAACTTTGCCTCTATTGAGGCATGGAGGTCAGGAAGCCCGACCCCCACCTCCACTTAAGGTGGAGAGATTGGGAAGCCAAATCGCCTCCTTCGCCCGAGGTGTGGAAGGACGGGAAGAGATAGGGAGGTTAGGAAATCTGATCTCGTCCGACCAATGTGCGTCCCTTGACAATAGTGGGGCGAGTCAACAATGGATCTCTACCAATAGTGTTGGTTGAGGGTGATCCTGGATGAACGTGCCGGACAAACTCGCGACGGATGATATGAGAGGCACAATGAACTAAAATGTGTTGGATGAACTAAATGTGCCACGAAGTCGACAATGGATCAAAAAAGTATAAGTTTAACATACTGGATGAACTAAACATCGCACTTCAGACCCCTCTCATAAGAGCCCCAAAGTATGCCTTGGGATAGGGGACAAATGATAAGGAGTATACAGTCAACTAATTATCATCCGACACACAACCGCTATGTGATGTCCAAAGTGAAAGGAAAAGACGAAGGTCACCCAATAACAGTTTGCCCACATGGAAAAAGTTTACCTTTTCCCCCTTTTATCGCCCACGTGGACAAGAGACTAAGGGGAGGCTATTGGAGGTGATTAGGGGCTACCTCATCACAAAATATTCTATGAAATATTCTACCCCTTTATGATAAGGTATAAAAGCTCATTTTCAACATAATAAAAGTGAGGCTTACTTTTTTTTTAACACTCACATTCGCATTTATACATATCATATTATTAAATTGAGCGTCGGATCAAAAAATCTCTCTTAACCTCGATTTTTGTGCATGTGACTCAACCTTGTGCATGTGACACATCGGGAGTTCAATGTTTTCATCTCGGAGGTACCTCAAATAATTCTACACATGAGACTAGATCATGTCGGACTGATCAACTATCTTAATGGGTTAAGCTCAATATTGACTGATCAACTATCTCATTAAGTTATACCTTGAGACTTGTGATTATGATAAGGTATAGAATCACAAAAAATTATTTGCTTGTCAACTATATTAATAACCTTCGAACTCGATTCCGTCGAGGCTATCTTAGCCATAACCATCTGATGTTTCACTTTAACTAAACATGAGAACCGACCCAAACATTTCTGATTAAGATCAAAAGGCAAGAAAACGAAATTACTATGACTACTCCCGAATTAAATTTCCTGAGAGAAAATATATTTCACAAATACTTACTTCCCTAAAAGACCCTTCCATTATTTCTCTAATGTGCACATAAGTTGAACTCAGAGATAAACATGCTGTCAAATCTTCTTAACTCAGAGAGAAACATGTTAAGAAAGAAGAATAGAGACATAACTCAGTTTCTGATCATCAATCCCGTCAATCCACCACACTAGGATATTATAAGAAAGAAAATGGAAGTGCAAAGACTAATATAACAATGTGGTTTCATTAACCACTGTTTGTCTGATATTGCAACCATAGGAAGTTGAAAACCCTCCAAACATAAGGAGAAGCAACCATCGAACACAGGAGAAAATTTTGAACTGCTGAAACCATCAACGAGCTTCAACTAGAGTGCCTCAAGCATCAAGTTTTTGGTACATTAGAAGGCAGTCAGTGTCAGAAATAGGAATTCATTGGGTCCAGTATTAGCCAAAACATGTATGCTCTGCTCTGAGTATCTGACTGCATGGTTGGGGAGTGTCAGTTTGCTCTCAATATCTTATTTAGAAAGTGGAAATTCTCAGAATTTCTCTTCTCAAGAGAAATATCTAGCTGCCTGTGATATACTAAAATAGCAGCGGGCATTTCACGGCATGCCAAAGCACCAAGATTCTTCATGAATTTCTCTTATTAGATTTAGCTACGATAGGCAAAAAGCTTTAGCACAAAACTGCAAGAAGGCAGGAAATCATAATCTGTTCAACTTTTAAACCTTGCCCTGCATTGCCACATTTACGATTTGATATACGACTCATCCAGTACAAAAAACTTGACCTCTTTCATGGAAAATCATATTGATTAGTATCTGTTTTTACCATTTAGAAAAATGCACAATCACAAAAGAGATTAACCAGCAAAAACCGACAAATGTAAAATTTTGATTACTGAACAAAAACTTCTATATGTTTTCCTCAGATTTAGAAAACTATTGTTTTCAGAGGGAATCAGAGATAAAAAAGGGAATAATCTCTATACATGTGAAACAACAGAAAGTTCAGCTATCGAGTTTCTCTTGCGATATTCCAGGGTTTTACCTGTAAAAAAGAATTAATAAGTAAAACTGCAATTATAGAGAACCATAGCAAAAGAAAAAAAAATCTTTTTGATTCATTTTCTGAGAGATGAGTAATAATTAATGACAAAAAACCTATGTCCATTCTTTCATGTTCAGAGAAAACATATAACGAGTGAATTTTCTCTTGCGATATTCCAGGGTTTTACCTGTAAAAAAGAATTAATAAGTAAAACTGCAATTATAGAGAACCATAGCAAAAGAAAAAAAAAATCTTTTTGATTCATTTTCTGAGAGATGCCTAATAATTAATGACAAAACATGGGCACAGGTCAACTAGCTCAATTGGTTACATATAGCTAAGATAACTTCAGCACATGCAAATATGAATTTAGCACACATATGTAATGGAGGAGATATTTATTGTGTATGCAGTTTTAATCTACTTAGCTACAACACTCGGAGGACACCAGTAAGGATAACAAGAAGGGCACCTATGTACATGTAAACCAAACCACATAAAATTCTATAAAATTGAAAAACAAGAATTCTGTAACTTTTAGTTCACTTCACACTATATTGTTGTCTTTGTGGTGCCACAAGTTGATCCTTTACCACCATGGCTCCTCAGAATGAAGGATTTCTAACATAATAATGGAATAAGCCAGACACAAAAATAATAAATTCATTTGGCAATTTTCAAAAGTAGTGTTTTAAACTGGATTACTTTTTTCACTCATCATGTAATGCATACAATCATGGAAGAAGGAAACTTTGGCTGATTGCAACTGAGATCTCAATTGGATTTATGTTTCATGCAAAAAATGAAGATACTGAAAAAAATGCAGGTTCATAGTTTTCAAAATTCAGGCAATTGAAGCAAAGAACTGAGAAATTTTTTATACTTGTAATATGTGAGTTTCACTTTCCATATCTGGGACGCTGTATCTTCCCGTCAATAGTATTCTCTTTGTTCCAAACAGAGATGGGATTCCTTTTCACAGCACCAGCAATTAGTCTTGGCTTCGTTGCCAGTCCCTTTTTTTGTGGTCTTGGTCCATTAACCTGACTTAAAGTTTTCCTGGTTGAGGTTGGATTTAAAACCTGCAAAGGGATACAAGGATGTGTGACCACACACAAACAAAAACGAAAGACAAAAGGGCATATAATATTTTCTAACCTTGGATTTCGTTTCTTGGCTGACAAATTTAGCACCACTTGCTCTATTTTGATGCTGCAAACATTGAGTTCTGGCCTTAATTTGCATTTCTTGCACTTTTACTGCGGTACCTAACACTTTCTTGCTCCTTCCATTTTTTGGCATTGTAGTAGTGTTGACATTTTTGAGAATGTTTCCATGGGTGTAAGAGGAACCTACACTAGATTTACCTGCAGAAGAATTGCGATTCTGCAAGAGATTTTCACTCTTTGTTATCTCTCTTGTGGAGTATCTTGTATTCCTGCTGCTAGAAGTTTTGCCGGCCACATTAGAAGTTCCAATCTTAGTGTTTCTAGGACCTCCAAAGCTCGACTTTGGTCTTAACTTTTGGCACTTGGAAACAACACTACTTGATGAGCTTCTTTCAGCTGCAGCATTGGACTCAACAACGGAGTTCTGGTTATCATCCGCTGAGCCCTTTAATGGTTTTCTGGAAGACGAACTCATTGTGATTGTGCTCATTGAGCTGTTCCGGGAAGTAGCCTTACGCGTTACTGCATCCAAGCTTTTCCCACCCAATTTCCTGAAACATATTCATTGATCATCAAATAGAGAAGAAAGCCAATGGACTATTCAGAAACACATTTTCTTTAATGTCAATGTGTGAAGGTGCAACAATACCTAACCGGATGTTGCCTTGCAGCCAAAGAACCATGAGCATTTCCTAACCACTTCCTGCACTTGTAATGCTTGCCTCTAGATCTTGAGACAGACTCGGGAACTTTTGGAGAGTGGCACTGCGAAGTGTGTGAGCTATCTTCATCTTTGCCTATGCTCTGAAACAATTTCTTGAGTTGTCGGGACGGCATTTGATGGATCCTGAAATGAATACGTTGGCTACTTAATAGATTAACAGATGAGAATGCCAGGGCATAACCTTATATCGTTATGGAAGCTTACGGATGTGATACCCGAAACCAAGCATCATCACTGCCAACACAAGAACAGGAAGCATTACTCGTACAAACAAATGTATGTAAGAGTGAAACTAGTGGACAAACCATTACATTCCTAATGCTCACATGTCTTTGCCCATGGATCGAGCTTCCATCGTAAGATCTGCCCACATCGGGGCTTCAATTTCTTCCTGGAAGAAGAAAAGAAGTGATCTTTTTGTCATAAACAAGATTGAAATCAACCGTTATTTCTCGATATGAAACCCGATCGATTGACACCCGATCAGAATGATTCCGCGATAGAGCAGGAGATTTGAGGACAGAACGAAGATTCGTACCAGAAAAGCCCAGTGATCGTTGCTGGCGAAGCCTTTTCCTTGGATCACCTTGCGATTGACCTCAGAGGATTTGCCCTTTTCCTTCTTCAAACCCATCTGTCTGTCGCTCTCTCTCTCTCTCTGACGGAAAACTAACCGTTGGAATTTCTAAACGACCCGAGTTCAAAAAGACGAACGCTCAGCACGTGCGGATCGCGTGAGTGGGTACTGAGGATATTGAGTTAACGGGCTCTGACAACAAGTCCATACACGGATATCTATACCATACATGAAGACATCCAAGGGCTGACATCAGTCCATACATGGATATCTATATATCATATCCTTTGTTTCTACAGATGTTAATAATATAAGTAGTTCCTTTTAACTATTAAGATGTTATCTTACACATTATTATTAATTATTGTCAATTAGGATTAGCATATAATTGGATGACTCATATCTCGCAATGTCACGTCTTAAACCGGACCCAATCGACTGGATCGATGGATTTGGGTCAAATCTGTTTAGCCAAATTCCAAATCCCTACGACGAGAAATTGGAACCAGAACCGAACAAAACGTAAACGGCCGGACCGCGGAATGGAAACGGAAGTGACAGCGTTCGTGATCCGCAGCTCGCTGTCTCCTCGTCTTCTTAACAACGCCGTGACAGCAGCGGCAGCCGGGAAACGAAGATTCCTATCCGCTGATCTCGACCGAAAAGCGCCCCTCCTCCGGAGCTCCGGAGATGCGCTGTGGTGGCGGTGGTGTCGGCGCCGGCTCTGAGGAGGGATGAGGCGGAGGCCGTTCGATCTCCGGAGGCCAGCAAGGCGGCGATGGCTGTCGAGCGTGTGGGTATGGCTGGTGACCGGCGGCCTCGGGGTGCTCCTGCTGCTTGTGGTGCTCAGTCGCGAGAAGCTGCCGAGATCCGTGCCGCCGTCGATCCGCCAGGTGACATCTCGGCCCATGATCTTTGACGACTCTTTAGCCGCCGTAAAAATTCCTTCTTTGTGCTTTTGTGGATCGTTTTCACCTGATTGACGTGATGAGTTTGGGGAGGAATTCCGCGATCTTTTGTCTGTTTTGAACTCTTCCTGTGTTGACGCCTCAAAGGTTGAGTCTTGGTACGCGGACAGGTAGAATGGAGGTGTTTGTTTGGAATCAGCGATTAGATCTGTCCTTTCTGCTATAGTTAAGTTCTAAATTTGGTTCCTTCTAAAAATGTCAAGAGTGGGTTTCCAGAATGTCTTTTAATTTGTTTTTCGGGAGTCTCTATGATCAAGATCTTGATAAAGTTAGGTCAAAAAGTTATTTTTGTGATGTGATCATTGGTGGATGATCGGCTAAGTGTATGTTCCTATCTCTAGATTCCTAATGGTTGGTAAGGACCACATTGCCACATAATTTACTGAAGATTAGGACTAAAGACTCATAGATTAAGCGTTCACTCCTTAAGCCATGGATGCTTGCCCACCTTATTGGATCCTTGCACAATTGCAGTGCCATGATTGGCCATGCTTTGCCCCAACTGCATCTATCATCACCTCATGCTTGTTCTGTTTGCACACCGATGCGACAAGGTTGGATCTTCTTCTCCAATGCCATTTATGATGGCCTAAAACTTCTGCTGGAAGCTGTTCTCTAGAACCCTTTTTTTTTGTACTCCATAATCTTGTAAGCGCCTTGAATCCTTCCCATGTACGCCCACCATGAAGCTAGATATTGGGTAGTGAAGAGGTGTGAGAGTAGGATTAACACACCCATAAATGATCGTGGACTGGTCCAGTTCCTTTTGCCATAGCAGTCCAACGAATACCCCCATTACCACACATGGCCTTGACTCTTCAATGCTTAGGACATGGGCAGAATGGTTGGAGCTTCAATGCTTTGTCTGTTCTCTACCAGTATGCTTCTTCCTTTATTCTCCGGTTGACTACCATGGCTGCCACTACCTTCCAGCTTCCTCCTCTATGACCTCCCACCTCCACTTCCATGAAGGCTACCGCCCCTACTTCACATCCTCCTCTATGTCTTCCATAATTGCTGCTTTCACCATGACCACCACCACCGGTTGTAGAACTTTTGCTTTCTGACCATTTTGTGATCCTTGGACTTTTCAAAGTTAAAGTCAAACTCAATCAAAAACTAACAATAGATTTCTTCATGACTAATGCCATATTCGATTGAAACAGATATGTCATTATTTAAATACAGAACCTGGTGGGTGTGTGTCAATCAGTCTAACCTTTAAAACCTTAATATTGTTTTCCTGCAGAAACTTGACCATTCTAGCGTTTTTGAAGATCTGAACATTACAGATGAAATGCTGAGTCCTTATTCTTTCACAAGGCAAATAGTAGACCAAATATCTATTGCGAAGGCTTTGGTTGTCATCTCCAAGGACGATAACAATGTCCAGTTTGCAACGGAGCTTACTTCCCAAATTCAGAAATGTCAAGCTGTTCTGTCCAGTGCTGCAACAAGGGGAACCCAATTAACCAGCATAGAAATGGAAGCAGCAATTAGTGATATGGCTTTCCTGATCTACCAAGCCCAGGAACTTCAATATGATAGTGCAACCACGATTATGAAGATGAAAGGTCAATTCAGATCTTTGAATGATAAGATGAAATCCGAGACCGACAAGAGCACCAAGTATGGGCAGATAGCTGCTGAAGAACTCCCAAAAGGCCTTTATTGTCTTGGTATCAGGCTAACCATGGAATGGCTTAGGAACCCAAATGTTCAGAGAGAGCTCTCGGAAGGGAAGCACGTGTCGAAGAAGCTCAGAGATAATAGTCTCTATCATTACTGTGTCTTCTCCGACAACATCCTTGCTGCATCAGTTGTGGTTAACTCCACTACCATGAACTCAAGGCATCCAGATATGATTGTATTCCACCTGGTCACGGATGAGGTGAACCATGCATCGATGAGGGCCTGGTTCTCCATGAACAGTTTCCGAGGTGCAACCATCGAGGTCCAAAAGGTGGAGGATTTTACCTGGCTCAATGCCTCGTATGTACCAGTTCTAAAACAGCTCCAGAACTCTGAAACACAGAACTACTACTTTTCTGGAAGTGGTGATAACCGAACACCAATCAAGTTCAGGAACCCAAAGTACTTATCAATGCTTAACCACCTAAGATTTTACATCCCAGAAGTCTATCCAGCACTGCAAAAGGTAGTATTTCTCGATGATGATGTAGTAGTTCAGAAGGACATATCAGAACTGTTCACAATTAACCTTAATGGAAATGTGATGGGTGCCGTCGAGACTTGCATGGAGACCTTCCACAGGTTCCATAAATATCTTAACTACTCCCATCCGCTGATCCGTGCTCATTTTGATCCTGATGCATGTGGGTGGGCATTTGGAATGAATGTCATGGACTTGAGGGAGTGGCGAGAGAAGAATGTCACTGGCATATATCACTACTGGCAGGAGCGTAATGCCGACCACACCCTCTGGAAGCTTGGGACACTGCCTCCTGGGCTACTGGCCTTCTATGGGCTGGTTGAGAATTTGGACACCAAGTGGCATGTGCTAGGGTTGGGATATACTAACGTCGACCCATCACAGATCAAAAACGGTGCAGTGCTGCATTATAATGGGAACTTGAAACCGTGGTTGAAGATTGGAATGGAGAAGTACAAGGGTTTATGGGAACAGTATGTGGACTACTCGCATCCTATGTTGGAACAGTGCTTTGGGCATGGATAGAGAAATGTGAGGTTGATGTTAAGCGACATTCCTGCTAACCATTAGATGGTCAGAATGTGAAAAGCAGTCTATGCCATCCGTCACTTGTAGATATTTGAGGAAATTTTCGACTTAAGCTCCACATTGTTTCTTTCTAAAAGTTTTCCATTTGATATTCCTATGTCCAAATGTGGTTGCAATGTGGTGTTTTGTTGATGGTGTAGGCCCTGTGACAGTGTCTTGCCCTGTGACCCTGTGACTTTGTCATGCTTTTGTTACTATTCAGGCCTCTGTGGCGGGCACATTAGATCAACCATCTTATTTATATTGAATCAGGATAAAAAATTGCAATTTCTTCTTTGTTCTTCTAATGAAACATGTGTTGATGCTTATGAAATTGATCGTGCGTGTTCCTCTTAAAATCGATTCAAGTTCATGAGATTTCCAGATGCCATCATAAGTTTGTTGGTTTCCCCTTATGTCTTGCCTTTATCAAGCATGCTAAAGCTTACAATGGTTGAGCAGGTTCAGCAGCATAGTTGCAAATATTGGAACTCCTGCAGTCCAGTGGATGAAGGAGAAACGAGTTGAGTAGTAAGAGGAAGTGGCGAGAACAAAGGGGCAAAGGTTTCAATGATTAGTAGCAAAAAATGTAAGCATATGATTAGGAAGCCTCATCACTCTTTTAGATATCTAAGTCTATCCAACCAATTGAGCCTTGGTTAATTGCCTTCCCTAAATGCATGAGAAAGCTTAGTAAAAAAATAACAAGAAAGTAAGGCCCAAATGTTCTTAATCCTCCTCCAACATATGAATCATCACAGGAGCATAAGTTTGAAGCTTTCCAACTCCCCCCTAGCCAGAGCCTATAGTCCATCAAATGGAGCTATGGATTCATGGTGACCCTAATACCCTATTATTCTTTTAATTAAAAAGGATATCATAATTCAACTTGATCCAAGTCACATCTAGTAGTTGTAGCAACAACCTTTCAACAAAGTCGTTGTAGTATAGTGGTGAGTATTCCCGCCTGTCACGCGGGTGACCCGGGTTCGATCCCCGGCAACGGCGAAAACAATTTTAAGTTTTTAATTTGGCCAATCATTCTTTCTGAAATAATAATCTAATTAAAATTGTCTTCGATATAAATTCCTACATCCATTTAGAAAGATTAGCAATATGAGCTTCTAATTATAAGAACATTTGGACCAATTGTTTCAGTCTTATGTATGGATATTGATCATATTTGAAAATATATTTATATTTTAACGTATACTGAGAGAAAAAGGTTTAAGTGAATCTACAGTTGTTAAATGGTTTGAGTGTTTAATAAATAATAGATAAAAATTATATTTTAAATATATTAATAATATTATTTGATAAACTCATATTTTAAAAGTTTGTTGAATATTATATCAAAATTTTACCTTCTAATATTTTTAATATTTTTTTTAAAATAAAATATATTTTTATTTAAATTAAATAAATGAATGAAAGTATGTAATTTTATTAAAAAAAATCTTATATGATCCAAATATATAATAAATATAAATAATCATATAAATAAATATAAAATAATTTTTATAAATAAATAAATAAAATTTTAACTTGTAAAAAATATAAATCATGTTGATTTCTCAGTACATCTTATGATTTTAAATAATATCATAAGGTAACTCCAAGAATTTAAAAAATTATATTAACATCTCATAAATAACATTTGAGTATTTATAATGCAACATTTAAACCAAATATAATTTTTAAAAAATTATCAAACACAAATTGATATTTAAAATGTGTATCAGTTTCTCAGTTCATACTTTCTATGCACCCACAACACCTATCGAGTGCCTATACTGGTGTGATACATATTCTTACCGATGCACCAAGTATCGAAATATCCATATATACCAAGTTCTTAAAAAACAAGAAAAAAAATTCAATATAGAGCAAGTATACACCATAGTGATTTACCGATCAGTTTACCTGGTGTATACCGCTAAACTGTCAGACTTGTAAATATCATCATAGCAAACCATGATTTGGATCTCATAGTCAACATTCATTCCAACCAAGCTGTGTGATTCATGAGGCAACCAATAACTCTGTTCATAGTCCTGTCAAATTCAATCCTCAATCAGGCACCCAAGCTTCTAAAATATCTGATCATGCTCTGGGACAACAAGATGATAACCTTTAGGTTAACTATCACAAAGAGTGCAACACCAAGAACACAAATACTGGTGAAAGAATAGCTCTTAATCAACCACTCCCATCTGACCATCCCACATTCATGCAAAATATGCTGTATCTTCATTCCAATTACAGATAAAGCAACTAGCGTACCAATTATGGATTAAATCTAAAAGAACGAAAGGAAGATGTCTCATCAAGAAGCCCGGCAATGAGAATTAGGGGAGACGTGAACAAAAAGTTTTGACTGAATTTAGACTTGAGAGCATTCCAAGTTCAGATTTCATTTCTGGTTACAGGTGGATGAGGAAAAGAAAAAAAGGGTTCTTGTAACGTGTTATATGTATCTGATATAGTACAAAACCTTCTAGGAAAACACAAAACTTGCAAAAACAAAATAAAACAACCTCTTCACCTTCGCATGCATTGCCTGAATGAATGTCGACCTCCTCTTTGGAGAGGCATTCTTCCGTGAACAGAGGAACTCCCGGGGTTAAACAGCATCCCACCTTGGTCAGTGGCTGGGAACAACAGATCAGAAACTCCTCGCTCGGTATGCACCAAAGATGCTTGACCAGCCTGTGGCACTGGCACAGGAGGCATGAGACCGCTAGAAGAATTTAATGATCTTCCTATCCATGGTATACCCAACATCGGGAAATTTTGCTGTTGGGATGGCATCCTATTTGAATTATCACTAAAGCCCTGAATTTGATGCTGGCGAAGATAAGCTCCAGTTCCCAGCTGCTGGCTTGGTAAGCGATTCATCTGGAATCCTGCCATAGCAGCAACCTGCTGCTGCTGAAGTGACATTCCATGTGTGACAATAGCATTCATTTGCTGCTGTGTTGGAGTCGCAAGTGGCCAAAAAGCATTTTGCTGTTGCTGGAAAGGCATAGGCATCCCACAAGCCAAGAAAGCATTTGGTTGCTGCAGACATGACACTCCATGGCCCAGAGAAGGATTTGGTTGCTGTGTCAATTGATGTGATGGACTGGTGACAACAAAAGTGCCTGCTTGTGCAATGATAGGTAACATTGGTGAAGCATTTTCACAAGTATATGCCGATTGTAAATAAGACAATTTGCCAAAATCAGACTTACAAGCCCTGGAAGGTGCCAAAAAAGGACTGTGTACACCAGGGATTGGTTGCTTCGGAGCTTCCAAATCATCAGGAATAGGTGAAACCATGCCCTTCTGCACCCTGGCACCCCTAAAATTAGTTTTCTTCTTACGAGTGTCGTTTTTTAGTTTCACATGTTTCCTATCATCAGGCCCTCTTTTTGCCTGCCGCATAGATCTCCTGTATTCTGCTTCCTTTTCATCATCAGAGAATTCCACCTCGTTGGTGATCTCCTCGTCATTCTCACCAGATGCATCATATCCTTTATTACAGATGTTCTTATCGAGGACATACTTCGCAAATTCAATGACAAATGAGACAGCAGTTCCATCAGTGATCCCAGTTGGAACATCATTTTCAGAATTGTACCTGACAACATAGTAAGGTTTCTTTACAGGCCCAAAAATCTCATCTATTATCCCCAGCAGTGTCCTGGTTTCTGTTATCCAAAGAATAGAGCCCTCATTTAAAGGATTGTGATTCACTGAACCTTCAACAATGACTCTATTGCCCAAAACCTGAGGAAGAGAGTTAACAAAAACATGCTGTTGGTCTAAAACATGTAAATCTGAACATACAGAACTCAAATCAACTTTGATTTGCACAAAACATAATCAACACATGATATATGAAGCAAAAGAAAGTGAATCTTTTGGTCTGGAAATATCAATCCAAGACACATGCAATAAAATAATGAGGGTTTTGTTTAATGCTCATAAAAGAGGAGCAGGTTCAGTATAGACTTGCAAATTGAACTTTTAATGTTCCCTTATATTATCACTGTGACTACTGATGCTGTAGCATCCAAGTCAACTAGTTTGTTCATATATATTAGTGTATCTATAATCAACTGAGACTTGTTGATAATAAAAAGTCAAGAACTTGATTAAATCAACCAAAGAGATCAGAGTCTCACGATATGTATAAATCTTCATCGATAAGTCATACCTCTCTCGGTCTGAAATATTTCATTTTCTCATTGTAGCAACAATTGTAATTATGAAACAGAATACCAATCCAACGTGTAAAACACTTTATCAGGTTTTTTTATAAAAGGAAAAACCTGACTGATCTAATCTAATCCATAAAATACATAACCAGGTATTATAAAACAAGAAAGGGAGGAAAAAACCAGATGAACAGCAATAATAGAAATACAAGATTTACACAACTCACAGATGAAATCATCCCCACAGGAATTGTCTGGTGATGGGGCTTCAAGGTGATTTCGACTTGAGGGACTGAAGGAAGAACCTGCATGATAACTTCTTCAGCAAGTATTCAATCTTGTATTCCACAGTTCTTCAGCAAGTATTCAATCTTGTATTCCACAGTATAATAAAGTGTCCTATATTATTAAAACCCTAAACAAGCAAAAAAAAAAAAAAAAAAAACATAGAACACAGATCAACGAACAGTATCCAAGATCAAATACAAGCAAACTTTATCACATCTTTACTGATATCGGAGGTGTAAGATACGATTTTCAACCTCAAGTTCGTTTTTTGACTTGATGGGGCCTCTCACAACCTGTTCTTCATCATCGCTTCCGGCAAGGACCTCCTCTGGCCCCTGTCCACCGTCACCGTCGGAATTACCATCTTCCTCTTCCTCCTCTTCGCTGCTGGTAGAAGAAGAAGAGTCGGCCTCTTCGCTCGATGATTCCTCTCTCTCAGAATCATCCGTCTCTGTTTCGCCGTTTTCATCATCACCGTTAGTAACGCCGTCCTCAAATTCCTTTCTCCCTCCCTCGCCATCCGCCACTGGGGCACTAGGATCGGACAATAGATCATCAGAACACCCTATCAAGCTAACTTTTTCCATCTTACAATCTACGGTACAACCCAGTACGAAGCTATCCGACTTGAAAGCATCCGAACTCGGACTAAACGAGATGGGCTCATCCCCTTTCGCGCGTTTCAGCTCGGAGACATCTGGTTCACATATACTAGCCTCGGCAAGCGCTTCCATCGAGGAATTGGCGATAAGGGATTGCGAGGGAGAGCCATAGGCGCGGCCGTCTTGGGGCGAGCTAGGGTTTCTACTTGGTTCTTCCATCAGTGAGCTTAGAGTTTTGTCTCCGTCTCTATTCTATAGGGTTTAAGGACACGGTTGTATGAAGGCCTTAGCCGAATTGCATTACATATCATATGGAATAATAATTACAATAATAATTTTTAATGAACCTTTAATGGATTTAAGGAGATAGTTTTTCGAATATCATCCTTTATAAATAAAATAATAAAAATATTTATATTAAGAGAGAGAATAAAAAAATTACATCTACAAATTTTAAAATTATAATGTTGATATTTGCTTGAAAGTCAACTTTCTTTTATCATATTATCCAAAGATCATGCGTGACTAAATTTTTTGAATTTTACTAAAATTAATTAGTTTTCAGTAAAAAAAAGAGAGAAATATATATATTTAAAATATGAGAGAGAAAAAAGCTACACACTGTGGTTTTTGAATATATAGATTAACATTATACTAATTGCTATAATATTTATACTACTAATCCCTAATTCACAAATAACTTTATGTTGTTAAGATTATGTAAATTGCTGCAATAATTGTTTAAGCCTGGATTTTGCAATCCAAAATATCAGAAGCTTGAATGTGCTGTTTAGCCAATCAAGCAAATAAATCATTTATTTTCCCATTGAAAGTATCACAAAACTTGTTGACGCAAACTTTAAACACTTTCTCCAGTGGAAATTCCAGTCAAAGGATATCAGATTGGACAAACTTTAGGTCTGGATTTTGCTAAAAATTACTAGGTTTTTTCAGGAAAAAAGAGAACAAAAAATGTCAATTTAAAATGAGAATTAGAGAGAGAGAGAGAGATAAATACTATTGTTTCTGAAATATATAGATAATTGCTATAGAGATTTATACTATCAATGTCTAATCAACAGTAGTTTATGCTACAATGATTAGTATAAAACTTTATGCCATTGAAGATTATACTAATTGCTGCAATACTTGTTTTAAGTCCAGATTTTGCAGTCCAAAATATCTCAAGTTTCAAGATGCTGTTGGTTCAATCAATCACACAAACCAGTTATTTTTGCCATTGAAGGCATCATAGAAGTAGTTTAAGCAAACTCTGAACACCTCTTCAGTGGAATTTGAATTCCAAAATATCAGATTGGTCCAAATATAAGATGTTTTTAGGTGTTGTTTGGTCAATTAAACACACAAACGTTTATTCTTCAGAAGATATCACAAAAGTAGTTTAAGCAAACTCTGAACACTTTTTGCATGTCAAAAACCATCAGATTGATCAAACATTTTAAGCATGGATTTTGCATTCCAAACCATCAGAAGCTTTAAGATGTTTGTTCAATCAGGTACACAAACATTTATTATTTTCATTGAAAGTATCACAAAAAAAGTAGTTTAAGCAAACTCTGAATACTTCTCTAGTGGAATTATACAGCAGTCAACAACAGTCTACAGCTCCGCAGATCATTGTGTCCTCAATGCTTAACCATGCTAAAGTGGTAAGAAGAGCATGAATGAAGCAGATGTTTAGAACTATCTACTCCAATTAAACTAGATATACTATTCTTCAGCTGCCAACCTCGGACGCTTTCACCTGGTCGAACCATGTTCAGTGTCGTGCCTCTCCATAGCTTTTCCACTTCCTCTGAAGAACATGTATGCTCGCTGTAACAAAACATTTCAATTATTTTCACAGATGAAACCTCTTGAATTTTCAGAGTTTCAAGAAATTTTTGCAGTTTACATCATTTCAACATGATATTGGCACAATATCAATGTTGGTAATGGAGTTCCAACACATCATTTTGTGTAGTTGTGGTCTGTACAGACCGCATATACCCCATATTGCCAAATTATGTCTGTCATGCTGTATCGTGCCAGCAGAGAAACGGTCACAGGTAAACAAAAATTAGATCACCACAGGAGAATGGCTGAAACATCACATTGATGCTAATATGCATGGAGAACACAGAAATTCCTGATAAGGTGTATCGAGGACTTTTCTTTCAACTTTTTTTCTCTTCTAGTTGATTGAGAAGCACACAACATCAAAGGATTTTGATTCACAAGCTCAAAGCATGGAGTGACAATGACGAAAGGGGTCATAACTTGTGTATCGATTACACACGAGCTTTTCTAGCTATGAAGAATGAGTAGGCAAATGGCACTGGTATTGTCAATAACCCCCTTCTCACTAATCCTGTTGTGTATGATATGATGAAAATAACCTTGGTCAACAATTTAGCAGAGGGATTTTTCTTTTTTCTGAAAAAGAAACCTTCTAAATCTTATTGAAAATAATAAAATGTTACTATACTTTTGCAAATTTTATTTGACAGATAACACATTGAATTTCTACTGATTTCTAAATATAGAATTGCAAATTGCAGTCAGCAGTGGGATGCAGACAATGACCTGAATGACCCAAAGGCTGATGAGTGCCTCAATACAGAAGAAACCAAACCCAATGAAGTAGAAGATCTGCATGCAAAACGGAACTGAGTTAGTATGTATAGGTTCAGGCAAGATAAAATAGGACAAGGTCTAAAGAACTTATATTTCAACTATGACAAAAATTCTAACATGTGCTGAATCACTATAAGAACCAGAAATTTTCATTTATAGTCTTGAAAACCACTTAAGTCTTATTATAAACTTCTACATGTATAACATCTGATTGGCAGCTCTTTAACATGCGGGCAAGCAAAAATTCGCATTTATCATATAAATAATTGAAGGTTATATCCGTATACATATTTTCCTAGTATATTATGGAATAACATGCAATGAAGTAAGTATAAAATTACCCCAACCACAACATCATCTCCAATAACATCCACTGCTGCAAGGATGCCTCTGTGCCACAGATGACAAAAATTGAACATCAGCAAAATTTTAATTTGTGATACTATTGAAATAAAACTGTGCTATTAACCATCCCAGCATTATCAAAGCCTAGAAAATACAGATCAATAACTACCATATAATTTGAAGAATATATAAATATATACAATAACTACCATATACTGTGAAGAATATATAAATATATATATATATATAAATATATATATATATATAGTTATATATAAATTTATATATAGTTATATATATATATAGTTATATATAAATTTATATATAGTTATATATATATATATATATACATATATATATATAACTCAAAGTAAAAGATAAACTAGCTCTTTTATCTTTTTTCTGGAACATCACATATTTCTAGAATTTAATTCTAGTTGATGGACATTATAAGGATCTTACGTCAAAGATTTTCCTTTGAAAGGGAAAGGAGGAGCAACCGCAGAGTAGACACAAAAAGCTATGTGAACCTGCACAGAGAAACCATTAAGTGTGTTCTTCCATACACTTTACATTCGCAAATAACACTACATATATATGAAAAGATTGTTGAAGTAAGCTTGCATACCAAGTAAAATATGAAGAACCATCCAAAGCTCAGAGCACTATCAGTCCTAAAATATGTTAGACACCGATCATACAGCAATTTCAGCACATCAGTAATTCAATCAGTAGCATACAACATATAAATTACAGCACTCAGATTTTAGCTCATGAAAAGATATGTTCATACCTCATTGCACGATAGAGAGGACGATACCATAACAGATAAGCTCCTGGGACACCAGAAATGAGGTAGATAACAGCTAGGAACCAGATCTTTATACCTACAAAAGAAATCGATTAATATTAATCTCTTATTTGTCCCATGCTGCAAATGGTGACCTTATACAGGGGTGGATCCTAGAGTGATCATGCTTAAACTTGTCAAACTGACCTTCGCCTTTAATCCAAGCTGCTAGTGTGGATATTACATTCCATGAAAGACATAATGTTAATCCTACACAGCAACCAAAATGATAAATTTCAAATCCGGAAGTCATAAATATGCTTGGCTAATAAACTTAATTTCCTTTACTGTAGAAAATGCAGGATCATGTTCTTGATGTATCTTCTTTTACAGGGAAAAAAAAAAGTTCAGCTTGATGTCACAGCTGATTTTTGTCACTGTTTGAAATATTGTATAATTCAACCAAGAAAACATACTCTATGGGCAGAGTCATGGAAAAGGTAAATCATGAAAGGGCAGTGGGACTAGTTATGTCAAACAAACTCTGTATTATGAATTGTCAATACCACATGATATATGACAGGGACATAAATGATTGGCTAGCATTCCTCCAATACTGATTTTGCTAACAAATTCAAAAGTTTCTTTTCGTCTTTCATAAAATCTACAAAATTTATAAACTGAAAGTTCACTATAAGTATTTGCATTAGTAGTGATCTCAACTTGCTTCTTGGAACTCCCTCTTCATGACAATAATTTGAAACATGCCACAAAAGCAAATAAGGTTCTAGTGTATGATACTCTAAATTTGATTCTGATTATATTTCACAGAGCTGTCAACTTATGAGTGTATATTAAATTATCTAAATCATCTACATATTAGGCATGAAAAGAACATGACTGGGGAGAGTAGGTGATGAATAAGAGGAAGATATTATGGTCTGAAAGCAGAACCAAATTCAGGAACTCAATGAGCTTCTTAACAAGACAACAATAAAACTATTTACGCCCAATCAGAAAAGTGATGATGGAACTTATTTTTTCAGGTAACTTCGTATTTCAATACAAATATGGGGACAAAGAATTAGAGATGATCTACCATGGATAACATGTAAGGTGGAAATCTGAAGTACATGGATACTAACAATCCAAGTCAAACAACTAGAAGATGTCAAGTCAGTATTCATGCATCCATGACATTAAGCTGAAATTTTCTGGTGCCAATAAGTGCGATATATCGAAAAGTAAACTTTTCATGAAGCAAGCACCAAAAAAAATGAAGAATTAGAAAAACAGATAACACAAACCCAAAAGTGATGCAAAGGCAATATACTGCAGCCTCTGCAACTGTATGGGAATTTCATTGGCAATGTCATGGTGAATAATAGGGCAACATGGGGGCCAGTTTCTATCCTCTGAAACAATTCCAGCTGAAAAAAGACTTAAAACAAACTAAATCAATTTCAATATAAAAAGGTTGGTGAAACAGTCAATTCATGCAGCAAACTGTTCTGAAAATTCACAAAATAGTACCCCTTGCTGCAGCTTCTTCCCTTTGTCTTAATGCCTATGGAGCATTTCAACATAAAATGATGGTTAAATATCCTAAATATTTTTGACAGAGCAGAGGAGGAAGAACAGGCAAAACAACATGTAAATTTAGCTTTTCTATCTTGCGAATCAGCTAATCAAAATCTTCTAGAAGTTTATCAAGTAGAATATGATTTTTCATCAAGTTAAATCAAAAAATATAGACAAACATATCACTAATGCTTGTTAGACAAAGTTCATAAAGACAGAAGATTCTAACCTTTGCATTTTACCTAGTCTTTAATGTCAATGGACCTTTATTTTTTCCTTAATATAAGCCATTTATAGAGGGAAAAAAATTCTTAACTATTGCCAACATGTTTTATGATCCAGTTAGATGTTATTGTCAACCTATAAATCATTCACTCCACAGGAATCCCAATACCATATTGAAAGAGCTAAAGACAGACAAAGAGATTGAGGAGTTCCCAAGAAATGACTTCACATCACCCAAGAGAATATACAAAGGTTCCAAATAAACTCATCACTAAACACATCAGCCATGTTTTCTATTGACATTTGAATCGATTTCTTGTGTACATGATAGTCATATTTATGTAAGCAGCTATAGCGCATCATATGATCACTGCTCTCTTCCTATTTCAAAAAACTATATCCAAAGATACCTGTTCCCTCTTCTTCAGTTCTGCCTCTCTGATCTCTAACTCTGCCTCCTTCCTCTTCACATGCTGACAAGGAAATTATAAGTAGATAGATAAATACCAGTATTAATTCCCTAATATTTGTCAGCCTGCATACACATCTATAAAATTTGACATGCTTCTTCCTGTACATTCAATGTGAAGTCCTGTTAACTCTGTAAATGAGTAACAGCATGTTGAGTTCCTCAAACGTACCTTTGCTGTATCAGGAGGGATATCAATTGTGGTACCGTGATCGCCGTAAAAACCAGCTTGGTGTGGAGGATGAGCTGAAAACCCAAGATTAGGAGAAACTCTTCCGGGTTGCTGCTGCAGAGCATTCATATACACATAAGAAATCACCACCAAATGCAATGTGAGCATCTGGTTTATGCCTATCGATAAACATGTACAAATCCCGAAAAGTTTTCTTGTGAAATGTCCCTATCCTTCAGGGTTTGGGTCATTCTACTTCAACTTACACATGAGAGGGAATGTTAGAACCTAATATATATTACATACATTCCTAATAGCTTCAGCTTTTGAGGTTATTGGTCATCCAATCCAAATCTTTGTAAGATGGGCAGTCCTAAGGAGAAATGCTTAAAAGGAATCAATTCTGTATGATTTTGTTTACTTAATTTATGGCCTGCAGTAAATCCATTGAACCTGAAACTGCAATTTTACTTCACCAAATAGACTCAAACACACAAGTGTAAGTTAAAGGGGCATGTTAGAGTTGTCCAAGGTGCAATTGAAAGCCTTTATGGAATCCAATCCAAAGAACAAGTGACATTCTAAGCATTGCCATGCTTTGAACCACCACAGTGGCATCTAAGGTAGGTTTCTTTCTCTTGCAGTTTGTATGAGTTCACATCGTTGATCTGATTCTGATGAAGAACAAGGGTTTGTTGTTTGATGCAGGCTCACCGAGAAGGGATTGACGTGCTCCTCGTCGAAGGGGTTGGCCTCGTACCTGCGTCCTGCCATGATACAACTGCTGCTGCTTGTTCCTCTCTCTCTCTCCCCTTCTTCTTCTTCTTCTTCTTCTTATTCTTCTATTTCTCCTCCTCCTCCTCGTCCCTTCTTCTTCCCTCTGTCTCTCTCCTTCTCTTCTTCTTCTCCAAAGAGTAAGCTGAGCTGGTGTTCCTGAGGAATCGAGGGGTCAGGACAAGGACAAGGACAAGAGAGAGACGCGACGAGCTTCTCCAGGTGGTGAACGGCAAGAAATAGAGGTGTTTTCGCCAAACCAACCGCCCTTCACGTCATTTACTCTGCTTTTGAGGCGGCAAAACACACGTATTCTCTTCCTTTGTGGTCGAGCCAATTATTTCTTTATTACAACCGCCTCATCATACAATTATTTTATCCTCAGCTTCATCGTCAACCAGCGTTCTTATGATTTATTTATATCTAAAATAATTTTATATTTTTAAAAATTTAGTAAATAAGTTCTTCCCATCAAACTTCAATTAACATATATTAAAATTTATTTACGTAACATATTGATTCACAATAAGGTATTAATATAATAACTCACATCATTTGAGTTAAAAAAAATATTAAAACTATCATGGATGACGAGAGAACGTGTCATCGTGGAAGTGACCACCATAGCAACATTGAGCCATTGCTACATGGTAAGGCATCGTATACACAGCTTCTCTCACATTGATGATGAGCTCAGGAGTTTCCGGTCCTACCTTAGGTGGATGTGCATCAACCAAT
>LVTN01000266.1:319435-346055 GCA_001649415.1 Musa itinerans | reverse complement strand
CATTTTCTTTTGAATAATGTGACCCACTCACACACCTTAAATTTATGCAAGTAGCTCCATGAGAAGCCCATGTGTGGAGCCCACATATCTATGTGGGAAGTGAGGTTGAATCATGAGGTTTATTATATGACACTATGTTTTGGTAGATTCAATAACCCATTTTAAACTCCGTAATCATAGTCAACATCAATATTTAAACAACTTAAAAAAAATTATATTAATTAAAGACTAACTCTTTGATGATAGAACATATAAAATATCCTAAAAAATGTTCCTTGAATCTTGTTTGATGACTACTCTTTGATTAAAGTCTTGTTTGTTTCTTAATTCTCAACTCTCCACCCAAATATTATCTTTCTTTTAATGATCTCCAATGTCATAGAAATTTATATGATGTGATGTGGAACCCACTTGACAGTGGAGGAAGCATAAATCTGATATAAAGGTATTATTATACATTGGTATCCCACTAAAGTTCATAACATGGGAATATGTTCTATAATTTGTTAAAAGAAGAAGCTTCTTTTTAGATAACTCCTTTTGAAATATGCGGTGGTTGTCGAGAGAGATTCCAAATATTTCGTCTTTACCTAGGATGAGGATCCTCTGCAACTGTTGCTAATCCTGTTCTCCTTCCAATTCCGCATCTCCACTGTACATCGACAGTCTTCTCCATCTCGATCGTCCATTAATTGATAGGATCGGACGGTCCTCGAGAGGAATTGGACAGGATCCGTGCTGGGGTACACGATAAATCCCGTGATGTGCCCTGGCGGGGTCTTAACTCTCTCGGTCGTCTCGTCTTCGCTCGGGTCTCCTGACGTCTCACGTTCGCCTTCGCTCTCTGGTTCGTGATGGCCTCCTCCGTCGCCGAGAAGCTCGCGGGAGTGCGCGTCGCCGACGGCGACGGGTGGGCCTCGGTGGCCCCTAATCTGCGGAAGAACCTCGGCGTTCTCTCTTCGGAGGAGGTCTCCGTCTCTTCAAAATTGCATCCGATTCCGTGTAGAGACTAAGAAATAATATTTTAATTTGCTTTGTTGTCATCTTCTATTATAGGGCAAGATTGTTCTGATCCGGATGTGGAGTTTGGTTTTCGAGAATCGAAATGAATGGATTTAGGGCTCTTTATTGTGATCTATCTTCTCCGTGGAGTAGACTAGGAATTACTTGGAAGAAGTCAGTTTTGGTCTTTGGTTGATCGATTTCTCTGTCTCGGCTTATATGTTTTCTGCATGGTCGTTATGTGAGTCGTTTCATCAGATGCACAATTGATTTTGACTGTTAACGATAATGACGGAGATCGTCTTTTTAAAGCTACTAATTCTGTACTTAGCCTCGAGCGATCCACTTATATACGTAGAAGGAGAGCTTTCTCCTTTCAGGGCTTTATTGCTCCGCGGTTGCTTCTCATCTCTTGGGGTTTCCTTTGCTAAGACCCGATATTGCATGCACCTACTAGTTTCCTCGTACTTCAACTGTCAGTCGCATATTTTACCTGCTCCGACTTAAACATAAATCCTGTAAAGTATGTGATTGGGTTGTGAGGATGCTAATATTATTTTATTATTAGCATTTTCCTTTATTTTATTCTATTGGGATTTTATATTATCTTTCTGGAGACATGTAACTATCGCTCAAGTTTATTACCATGGTGGAGGGTTTTGGACTATGTCTCTTGCGCGACTTAAGAATAGTTTTTGAATTTTCCTTTTGGGTTCAAGAACAGCATTTTACAGTCTTTGATAAGTCAGGTACCAGGACATGGAAGCTTTATACTCTATGCGTGCTTTTTCTGTTGCCCTTGCCCTGCTTTTTATTTCTGAGGTACCAGGACATGGAAGCTTTATACTCTATGCTTGCCTTTTCTGTTGGCCTTGCCCTGCTTTTTATTTCTCAGAATTTTGTGTCATTATTGCTGCCATTAAAAAAATATTTTCATTTAGTTCCTTAATGCCATGGGTTATTTGAGCTGCAACAACCAAGGAGATGATTTACATTTAGAAAAGCGGACACGTTCTGCCAGACCAAAGCTTCCTAGAAATTTAGTTGGCTTTTTATTAAGTTTGCTGCACAATGTTCAGGTAGTATGTATCATATCACTCTGGATTTTAACTTTTGACTTGGTAAGACATTTGATCCAAGTTAAAGTTATCTATTTAATCGTGCCCCGTTTTATTTTAAGATATCATCATTTATCCATGAGAGAAGATGACCATTTGTCCTCCAACTGTTAGTGGCTCCAATTAATGTATCAAAATAATTAGCATATTTCACACTTAGCATTGTAGGAAAATTCTGCCAAAAATCTCAAAATTTGTTTGATACTGTAGCCATGTTCATCATGTATATAGTAATATCACTAACAACTTGCAGAATTCTGACTTATGTTCTTTGCTGTTTTTGACACTGTTTACTAGATTGAGCTCGCCAAGATGTTGTTGCACGAGGGACAAAAACACCTCTTTGATCATTGGCCGGAGCCAGGTGTTGATGATGGGAGGAAGAAAAGTTTCTTTGATCAGGTCATTTATAAATTATAGTATTTATTTGTTCTGTTTATACATTATTCTTCAGAAGTTGATGTGGAAGATTAATGAAAGCCTTTTCTTTTATAAAATGGCTAGTGTGGTTCATGAATAATCATGTCTTTGTCGATTATCTGTTGAAGTTTTTGATTGCTTAAAGAGCAATTTCTAGTCTTAACAACTCAAAATATGCAATAGTCCCTAGTTTGTACTTGAGTTGTCTATAGACGTAGAAATATAAATTTCAATGACATGAAAATAGAAGATATGCGAGTGTTGAAAATAGGTCCTTTCATGACAAATTATCAGGATTGTATTTCTTAGAAATATTTGATGGTCCATGGTGAAATGGTACCTCTGATCAGGTTGTCTAAAATGTTCTTTCAGTATTATACTTTCATGTAAATCATAGAGCAATCTTAAGTTAAAATTGTGGGTTGCTTGAACTTCTGCATACCATGGTCATCTGCAGGGTATGCTTGCACAGAAATAAAGTACATAAATGCAAACTTGCATTGCTATTCTTCTGTTAATTTTCCAGGATTGATCAACAGACAAATTTTTAATTGATAATTATTCTTTTACTAGTAACCTAAAAAATCCCAAATTTAGCAATCTTCAGTGGAACTTTGCCTAGATTGTCTGGACAAATCTTGGGTGGGGTCACTGCTCTACTGTTAACTTGCTTGGGACATGGTTGATTCTGCAAGATGTTGACTCTCTTTCCATTTTAAGAGAAATATGCTTTACATGATGACAAAAAGTGACACCCTATGCCACAATTCACTCTGATAGGTCCATGCCTAGTAATTTAGACACAATAAGCCTAAAAATGCCTGAAACAATCCATCATCCACTTTGCTTTGAGATAATGTAGGCATCATCGTCTCCCTCGGTAGGCTAATCTATTGGATTTTAATGTGGATCTTTGAGAAAATCCCACCTTGAGGTGCATGAGGTAACCCCTAACTCAATGTGTCAGCCAACATGGAGTGGTCCACAGTGTTCCCTCTGACACTGATATCAGGATTTGGGCTCCATAAACCTACTGGTTCACTGAGTATAGTGGCCCTTCTGTTATGTGGCTAAAAACGCTGCATATTGAAAACGTTCCTTCAATTAAGCTGCCAAAAACCTGTCTAGTGAAAATTAGTCCTGAAAATTGAAGGTCTTCCCCCTTTAAATTTTGACATACTTGTTTTGGATATCAAACAGATTTCATAAATAATAATTATTGATTGTTAAAATAACAGAATGGTACATGTGGTTTTAAATAGAAAAATAAAATATATCAAAAGTTATAAACAGCAACTTCAATTTGTATTGCATATAATCCAAACACTTCCTCTTCCAATTTGTTAAAGTGGAGATATCTAGGTGAACTGTTGGAGTCAATGTATTGTGTTGATTCTTCGCTTGTTCTGCAGCTCTGGCAGTCATTAACCAATCTTTAGACTATTCCTATTAGAACTCATTCTTGCAAAGTTCATTTGTATTCTATGCTGCCTATCTTGTTGAAATTCGTGTTCTTTGTAGGTTGCTCGGCTTAATTCAAGCTATCCTGGTGGTTTGGTGTCATATATTCAAAATGCGAAGAGGCTCTTAGCCGACTCTAAAGCTGGAAAAAATCCATACGATGGCTTTACTCCTTCGGTGAGTAAGCCTTGTGCTATTGTTCTTTTTTTTTTTTTCAGCATATATGCATTTTTCACAGTTTCCGTCTTCTCACAACTATTATAATTGTGTAGTCGAGTCATTCATAGATAAGATCCATGAAAGCTTGAACATTCCATTTTATTGTTACTTCTTCCAAGTTATGCAAGAACAGAAATGATCTGGCAATCCATGGATGCTGTTCCTCCTCAAATTGAGGTTAAAATTTAAATTAACAATTTTAAGAGCATAAAAGCTTTTGGTGGCTTTATTATAGCATCTAAAATTATTTGAGAGATAAATATGGGCAAAGGAAAATTGCAGCATTTTGGAAGTTGGATGGAGATTTTGTTATGTATTTCATATACATTTATCTCCCATTTGTCATAAATTTTAGACCATCCCATACACAATCATGTTTTTAGCTCTTATCCCATCATTCAGGAAGCAATTTCTCTAATACCCTGAAATATCACTTCAAAATATCTTTTTCATATGCTCTTCTAGTTTGTGAGCCTTGGCATGAAGATATGATTAGTTTTTTCCTGACCTAGGTAACTAAGATTTGAGTAATAGAAATGGCCTTTTTACTTGTAGGCGAGGTATATCATGCATTGACCCTCTCCAGAGTCCAGACTATATTAGTAGGAGCCTTGTGCATTGCTTTGCCCCTGTTTATAAATTTCTCTCAATATCCTGCTTGCCTTATTCTTTTTAGCTTGATATTGTTTTATTGGAATTACTATAAAGGAGTTGGATATTTGAATATGTTCAAACTTCAAGATATAGATAATGTGACACCTTGAACTGTATTAGATGCTTTCATATTTCTGTGCAAGTTCCAAAGATTTGTTGCTTAGTTAAAGTACTTCTGCACTTCCAGTAGCTGTATACTTTATTCAGCATTACTATGACAAGGTTATAACGTACAGTACTAGAAGACATCAATCTACTTATTCTGATTCACTTGAGGAAGACAAATGATTTGGGAAGTGTTTGTGTAGGTTCCATCAGGAGAAGTACTAAAATTCGGTGATGATAACTTCATCATGTTGGAAGAGGTTGGCGTTAGAGAAGCAAGAAAGGCTGCATTTGTCCTTGTTGCAGGTGGGCTTGGGGAACGACTTGGGTACAAGGGAATAAAAGTAAGAACGATGCTCCTCTTATGGACAGATTATTAATTGCCTTCAAATGACCCGATTAGCAATGCTGATTATTTGGTCATAAGATTTAATGAATATATATCTTCTACATTAGCATGACTACATGATTTTATAAATACATGATAATGAATATCTGAGTGTGGACTCCCTTGTGGTAGACATAGCCAAATACTTATATTAAATATACAGGTCTCTCTTCTTGCACAGCCAATAAAGTGATTGGTGGTCTGCCACCTGTCACCTATCAGTAATTTGAAAGCTCAGATGCATTTTAAAATTGGCAGATGTTTTATGGCCACATGTGCTGCTAAATTCAATTTATACTTATTGAGTGTAACACACAAGCATTACCAGCATATTATATGAATTCTTTGCTCATTGCTCTTTGAATTCTGTTGGTTACAGATCAGGATAAATGGAATAAGATATTATCAAGTGAGATCAACCTTTTCAGACTGTGATGACTATGGGCAAATTTGAAGATATTATCTAATGTGAATGAAAGAATGATAATGAATTTATTAACATGTAATCAGCCATTTTGTGATTTGTGGCTACTTCTATTTAGTTGGTTACATCTTTATGCTATTGTTTGACATTTTCAAAATGATTTTTTAATCAAGGCAAGAACAAGATCACATTAAAGGTAGGGCTATACCACATTATGGTGACATGTTTTAATGTTTGCACATTCATATCTATTTAAGCTTCTCTAGTAGTTGGCCCAAAGTTGACCTTTACAGCAATAGCTAAATCTGATTTATAGTTAGCCATTAGTCAGTTTTCTTAATATGTTATTATAAAAAGTGTAAGTGTTTTCCTTGATTTAGTATACTTGATGCTGTATGCATTTTTGCTTTTGAAGAGAGCTTCTAAGATTGTATTTTTGCGAGTTTAAATCTCTAAAGAGTGCCTGATTTTCTATTGCAGTTGTCTCTACCTGTAGAAACCACTACTGGCAGATGCTTCATTCAACATTATATAGAATCCATTCTAGCATTGCAGGAGGCTAGTTCTAGACAAGCACAAGGTTTGCACATGTATTTGTTCTTTGGGAACATTAGCACTGCAGATTATTATTTTGTTCGAGAAGACCTAGAATTCAAAGTGCATTTTCGTGTTCTAAGAAAAGATGGAAATTATTGTTTAAAATTTGAAACATGTTCCATCAGGAGTCTCATCGAGGATTTGCTTTAGTATATTAGAATGTGTGGTGTGTTCACTATGAATTTTCTGAACCTGCTCTGCATGCATGATTCAGGACAGGGTCATTCTTTCATATTTTGGCTTTCGTTTATCTTTTTGCATCTATTTTTGTAACTCTACTCAGACACTATTGGCCCTTGGGCCTCAGCTATCTTATATGGCTGAGTGAAACATTTACAGCAAACTAGTGATTATTTCTATTGGCGACATACATGACATGATTGCCAAAATTTTGGCATAGAAGCTTGGCTTATTGTAAGACAATAATATCTCCTAATATATGGCTTTTGACTCTCATCTTTCATTCCTTGGAACTTTGATGCGATAAAATACCAAAATGGTAATGTTTTTTAACTAGAGCTTGTGCTGAAGTCAATCCTTTATAACCTGATTGTTATTCTCTATTTGATAAGATTTTTTTGAAGTATTCTATTTTGACATTGTTAAAATCTTTGTAAGTGTTCACTTGTCACTCGTACTAAGTTAACTAATAGGATTTTTTTAAATATATCAATAAAGGTTGCGTAATTTGAGAGTAATTACAACTTTTGGTATGTAAACGTTGTGCACACACACACACACATATTCTCTAACTGGACTGTTATACAAATGCTGCAGCTTACTCTTGGTACTGATAATTTTTGTAGGTCAATGTAAAGCTGAGATTCCTCTGGTGATAATGACATCTGATGACACTCATTCACCAACAGTAGATCTACTGGAGTCTAATAATTACTTTGGAATGAAATCCACACAAGTGACACTTCTGAAGCAGGTGGTTATCAAGCAGCTCTTTTGGTTAATTGGATATTGTCAAAGCTTCTTAGATTATATGGTTGACAGTGCTATTTACGTTCATTTTAGGAAAAAGTAGCATGCCTAGATGATAATGATGCAAGATTAGCATTTGATCCTAATGACAAATACAAAATACAGGTAATTTTTGTATTCATCTTCCGGAAGTTCACTCTTTCATTGAATGAAATCTAGTTCTTGGTTTTTTTGCCTCATTACCTCTACTTTTGACGATTAACCAGACAAAGCCTCATGGTCATGGCGATGTGCATGCACTACTTTATTCTAGTGGTATTCTTGAAATATGGTGTGTTATTCACTCAGTTACATGAATATTGCATCTCTCTCTCTTTCCTCTCTCTACTCATACTCTGCTGGTAGTCTCTTATGGACCAAGATGAAGTTGTTCATGCTCATAACATCCACACAAATGTTTTCTGTTTCTCAGGAGGACGGCAGGCAAAAAATGGGTTCTGTTCTTCCAAGATACTAATGGATTACTCTTTAAGGTTGATTTCTGCGGACTCCTTGCACAAATTTGAATTTCACTTACTGTATGTCTTGCTATTTCAAAAAATGATGGTTTCTGTTCCCTTTGCTATTGCTGATTAGGCAATTCCAGCTTCTCTTGGTGTTAGTGCTACAAAGGGATACCATGTTAATTCTCTCGCTGTTCCTAGGAAGGCAAGAGAAGCTATTGGAGGAATAACAAAGCTTACTCACACTGATGGTAATTCAATCCCTTATGTTCACTGAGGAAAAAACAAAGCTTACTCCAGCTTACTCATGCTGGTTTGAGAAAAAAACAGATTATTTATCTTATATTGTCTTTTGTTTTTTCCTAACTATTTTTAGAAGTGTGCTATATAGTATGTTACTTTGGTGTCTATTTCTTTTCCATGGTTATTGCTTCTGAGCTCCTGATCATATGTTGACATTGAACTTTCAGTTTTGTTTGTATTTGCTTAGTCTTGGTAAAGCTGATAGTGCTTTCATTTAGTTCAACGGTTTCAACTTTATGATAGTTTACTTCACCATTTCATGTGTATGTTGTCATATTGTTAGTATCTAATCTCCAAAGCTCATATACTTACTAATTGAATAATATATTGTTTTAGGGAGGAGTATGGTTATTAATGTGGAATATAATCAGCTGGACCCATTACTTCGAGCAACTGGACATCCTGATGGAGATGTGAATTGTGATACAGGCTTTTCTCCCTTTCCTGGAAACATAAATCAGGTGCACATCTATTCATTTATGAAATGTTTAATGCTATCTGATGCGATGGGGAATCATATGGTGGTAAAAAGGGTGTAATGGCTGACATTGTAGAAGATAAGTGCAGTTGGGTGGGGGAAACAGAGAGGAAAAGTAGCAGGAAGATGGTGACCAAAATATTTTAGGCCTCCTGTCCATGAAGAAAAGCATATTTTAATTAAGTTTATTAGATAGAACTTCAATTACAAGCTATATGTTTACCTAAATCTTAACTAAATTATGCCTTATAAAGAAAAGTTATGGATACAACATAACTTTCACAAAATTCCTTGAAAAGAGACGTCTGTATCTTTGTGAACTCTAAGTCCTGATGACTTAAAAATTAACTCTCACTGGAATCAAGTTTATCCTTGTTCTATAACCAAAAGACAGAGTGGATTACATCATAATTAGTTTAGGCTACATCAAATGACACTCAGTTGTGCCACTCGAACACTTCAGAACCAGAATTGCCTAAAATGAATGTTGGCAGTGATCTGATATGGTTATGCCAATATTATAATTTCAAAACCCAGATACTGACTCTAGTTTTAGTTGCAGTTTTCTCAACTATTTTCAACATACGCTGGTAGATTGATGCAGACCAGAAGTGAGATTCCATAGATCTGAAAGTGACAAGCATAGGTTTCTTGAGCACCAAAGTTATATGATAGTTTAGATATGAGTTCATTCAAGGAAATTATTTGATTGTGTATATTTTTCCTCATGTATTCATATCAGATGATTGTGTTTTTTCGTTCAGTTGGTACTGATGTTAGATATCTGTCAGAAGTATATTGGTATTTCATGGGTGAAAAATTTACTGCAGATAGATATTGATTTTATTTGTATCTCATTTTTGAGTCCACATAAATATCTTTTGTTAATTTTTTTTGCAATTTGACTCTGCACTTGAAGTTCAATTAGCATCCAGGTCCAACTGGATCGAATAATAATATACACATGTAAAGTAATTTTGGAGGAATTTTGAAGCAATAAGATTACTCATATGAGATGCATTAACATTGATGGTTAAACAAACTCAGAAGACATTATAGTTTTCTGCTGCTTAGTTATTAAGGCCAGTCCAGATATTGACCCAGTTAAGTCTTGGGTCATTATTCAATCAATATTCAATATTATCTTTAACCAACTGATATATAAAGTGTATATATTGCATGCATTAACATATTTGATATTTCCATGCATGAGATGTTAGATTCTACATAATTTTACAACACACATGGCTATTTCATTGCCTGTCCACTAGTCTAGGGACCCAGGCAGCACATCTTCTGGCAACAATGTGTTTTAGGAATTAATTATAATTAATAATTGATCCATTTTAACCATTCAGTTCTTCTATGGCAATAACATATTATGCCTACTCTTATGGTTGCACCATTTTATTCCTTAACATTGTGCTATCTTACTATGCACTTTATCAACAATCAAAATCAGCTATTATTTTGAAATGCAAAATTGAAAATAGTAGGATTTATTTGATATCTTTTCTGCAGCTGATTTTGGAACTAGAGCCATATTTTGAGGAACTTAGCAAAACACGAGGCGCTATTTCAGAATTTGTTAATCCAAAGTAAGTAATTTTTTCTTGTTCTTTGCCAAAAATTGGTATAATCTTGTGAAGAATACTATTAGTGAAAAGAATGCAACATTGATGCATCATTACACTTGATGGGAGAATCCTCTAAGGATGAATATGATATCTATTAGTCATTTCTATATTGTGTTTTCTTTTTGAAAAAGATGATTATATCATTATAAATTGATATTCTTACTTTCTTATCATGTCTAACTGTAAATGTGAAGTTTTCTGTTGTGGACCTCATGTTTTTCCATCAAAGCTAAAACTTACAAAATCTAACTTAGCAGGAACATGTAAAGCAAGGAAGCTCTTTTTGGTAGTACGTGGTTTGCCGAGTGCTGACACCTAGTGGCTAGTGATACACCTTCCGAGCACTATGTGTTGATTCGGCATGTCAATGTGTGCTAAGTGTAGAATAACAAACCATTTATTTCTGGACAAGCGGAATCATATTTATAGATATCACCATTCCTAATTTAATAAATCTATTTTCTAATTATAGCAGTATAAACATATTTAACATGGCTGACATTCTGCTGTATACTTCATTTGGGCTATAAGCTTCCTTGGCCAACTTCATAGAGGGGATTCTTTTAGGAGAACTGCTAATGCCTGTCATCCTAACAACTGACAATCACATCATTTGTATAAAATTTGGTACCCTTGAAATTCTTCCTGCCGAACATAGATTAAACTTGTCACCCAGGTACATGATGTCATGCTCTATGTTAACAGATAGGGAGATAACTAAATTGTTACTATTCGGATTTTCGAAACATGTTTATTTATCTCCAATAAAAATAGAAATAATGGAAAGGTATGAAAAGACATCATATATTAAAAATCAAAACCTAATTAATATACCAATATGGCTAAACTAAGACATAATGACTGTACAGCATGCATCTGACATGTTTTTCAGTGGATTTCTTTTTTCATTTATAAAACATGTTAATAATTAATTGTAGTTTGCTTGTTTTTCAGATACAAGGATTCCACAAAGACATCCTTTAAATCTTCAACTAGATTGGAGTGCATGATGCAAGATTATCCAAAAACTTTATCTCCATCAGCAAGGGTTGGTTTCACAGTAAGTGAATATTGCTTTACATTTTGAAGATTTTTGAACATTTACTCATGAACCAAATATGGTGAAGGCTGGGGTTCACCGAATTGATATAATATTTTGCTTCCAATCTTTTGATACTGTTGTTAAATTCCTTAGAATTTATCACAATTTCTGCTTTGAGCTCATAAAACATGGTTTGCACCTTGTTTCCATCTTTCTTTTTTGAAAAATGAAAAGTACATTTAGAATGGATGGCTTTCATCTTTTGCAAGATGGTTGTGAATCTAGGAGCCACATTCCAAACCATCTTGGATCCTATTGAAGATTGATTGTGGAAATTGTTGGTACATATATCATCATACTTGCTCTGATACTGAATCATTAGGAATTACTTCCTTTACTGATGCTTCTTCAGTTCAAGAAGTGAAGAAGCCTTTCAAAGAAAATTAAAAGAGAATGGCCTAGTTTAAACTTTATAGTAATGTTAATTTAACCTGATTAGCAATCTATAAATTAACCAAAATTTATAATGGCCTTATTGAAAGTAGTGTTAAGCCTTCCAAATAATGGCCTTCATTATCACTCAAAATTTAGTAAAATTAACAAAGTGATGTTGAAGGTTACTCACAATTGGTCTTATTTATAGATTGCTATTTTCCCAGTGTTAATTACAAAAGGCCAAGATTGAATGTTGACCAAAAATACCTTTGGATATATGTGCTGTTCTTTTCCTGATGGTATCTCTGGTGTAAGGCTGGCATAGGGTTAGTGTTGATTATGCTGGTAGCTGGTTAGCAGGTATCGTTTCAGCTTGTTGCTAGTACACTGCCATATGGCAGATTTGAAATCTTTTATGGAGCTCTTTTGATTGGAGGTATGCATAATTGATTGGAAAAGACACATATTTTGGTTTGCCTTGTATTGTAAACAGATCTCTGAAAATTGAGGTAGTAGCTTAGGCTTGAATAATTATTCAATCTCTTTTTGGTTCCCAAGTTGGCTATTTCTTTTCGTTTAAGTAGCATTGGAACTAAAACTTTTAGTGGATACTAAATGTTAGTTCTTGTGCTTCTGATGGATACATGAAAATGATAAAATTTTTACAATCTGAGTTCATTGAACTTACTGAAAATTTTAGCAACTCACTGTAGCAATGGTCTTCTAATGTCATAGGTGATGGATACATGGTTTGCTTATTCCCCAGTGAAGAATAACCCTGAAGATGCTGCTAAGGTAAAATATTGTTGTTTTGCTTTCTTTTTTCTGGTTGCAGATACTGCAAATAATACTAGTTTGTTCATGCTTCTTCACAGTGTTGCTGAATGGCTTGGTTAATCAAATTAAGAGAGTACATGAGGAAGCACTTAAATTGAGTTTTTATTTAACTCACATGGGGAGCAACTAACTTGATAGATTTCGAATCTCTTAAGTTATTATGAAAATTGGTAAACACATTGTTTATTGTTACTCTTTTTCCAAGAAATTCACCAAACAATAAGGAGAAATTGAGAATAAAAAGTTCTGTTGGCTGCAAAAATGGAAATAGTATGTGACTTTGGGGGTGATTGAAGAGGGAAAGTGCTACAATATAAGCTTATATTCAGTGCAGTATATACTGTGATTTCCCTAACCCAAACAAATCTAAGTTTCTAATTTTCAGTTCTCTCCATAGGAGATTTTTTTTAAAAAAAATTTAGCAAGATTTTTAGTGCCTATTCATATTCTAATCTCATTGCTGCATATCGATCAATATGGAGCCAGAGAGTATGCCTCTGCATGCTGGTAAAAGAAATTTTAAGAATAAGATGTTTGTATGATAATATTAAAGGGTCACTATACTAAGTATGGTGGAGTCAGTATATGGTATTTGAAAATTGAAACAATGGAGTAAAAATTGGTAGAGTTGATTATAATTTGGTTTCAAGCATGATTTAAAATCTTGGATTCAGGGCTTATTAGTTACCTGTAAATAGGATTGGTAATGGGTTATTTGGGGTCAGGTTCCTCTGTTATTGATCCTTCCCTGGGCCTGTAATTCTCCACTGCCTTATGCATTTGTTATCGATGATTATCTAATTTCTCTATTGATACTTATGTATATTGTTGATGTTTTCCGGAAGGGAATGCAAGACTTCCTTCTTCTGATTGCTTAAGACCCATATATCAGATGCCCTTGTCTGCTCTCTTGTTAGCAGCGAAATTATACTCTTTTAGTATTTTGTTGTTAATTTCAATGTTGTGCATTCTGTTTATCTTGCATTTGAGACTTTCCACAATGATTAGTATTTATTGTTCCCTTGTAGGTGCCAAAGGGAAATCCATATCACAGTGCAACCAGTGGAGAGATGGCTATTTATAGGGCTAACAGCCTCATTCTCCAAAAGGTTACATTTATTTCTTAAATATTTTAATATATCTAATTACAAAAAGAGAACGTTTATGATACTTGGTAGTGTACTACACAATGCTGCATGAAGCTAGAGTGTACGTAGGATTTTTTTTTAGAATTTAGTTTTTGTTTAACTGTGAGATACAGTAAAACATTGGAATGGTTTGCTAAGAAGACCTAAATTCTGAAACAGGGATTGACCTGTTGATTCATTTGATCTCAGACCCATGTTTATAAGTGATTACTATATTTGTCAGGCTGGAATCCAGATGGCCGATCCTATCACTGATGTCTTCAATGGACAAGAAGTGGAGGTGTGGCCTCGCATAACATGGAGCCCAAAATGGGCATTAACATTTAGTGATGTCAAAAGAAAAGTTGAAGCGGGATGCTCTGTATCACAAATGTCTACCCTTGTCATCAATGGCCAAAATGCATTCCTTGATTCCCTGTCCTTGGATGGAACCCTCATTGTAAATGCCATCGACCAAGCAGAGGTATTTTAGCTAGTCTTATTGAAGTACTTTTCTTTTATCATGGGTTTCATGTCTTCATTTGATATAGTCTGTCACTACGGATATCGATTGAGATCCTTATCATAAATAAAAAAAAATCAGTTTTGAGAATCTTTATTTAAAATTTGTGGTTGATTGAAAGATAAGACTCATTTGCTTCTTGCAGGTGAAAGTGATTGGTTCTGTTCAAAACAAAGGATGGGTTCTTGAGCACATTGATTACAAAGATACCTCCATCCCCGAGAAAACTCGTATAAGAGGCTTTAGAATTCAGAAGATTGAGCAGCTAGAGCTGAAACTATACTGAACCAGGAAATTTCTGCTTCAAATCATGAATAAGGTTCTGACTTTGCCAGGCATGACCGGTACAGGATTATGTAACAAATATTTATTCATTTGTTAGCTGGAATAATCGGCACATTCTGTGTCCTCTTAGATCGCTTCTTTTCCATTTTTTTATTTTTGAAAAATAAGTACAAAAGGTGAACTTTTCACTACAGAAAATCTAATACTGTGACCCACTGACCAGTGACAATTATGTTCTAGTTGTTCTCCATATCTAATCTTTAGTCTTGATCTCTTTACCTTTTCGAAGCTTCTTTGAGGTGAATTAATGGCTAATTGCTTGTTATGCAACAGATGGATGTAATCCTTGTCATTCAATTATAATGTTCTGCAAGACTGTAAAGTAACCTTTATTGAAAGAAACTAATTAAAATACTGGTTCTTGTGGTGGCAGCCAGCATTGGAAATATGTGGTAAACAGACTTTAATGTCTCTACTTTTTCAATGAGTAAATAGATCAAATTTCTCTAGCATTTTTACTGAAATTTCATTTAATATTTAAGTCTCATATTTGGAAATTAAACCATTGTGAGATCCATATATATATATTCCATTAATTACCTCTTCCATGATGATATCAATGGGGAGTAAAAGTATAAAGCTTTTCAAGTTAAAAAGGCAGGCTTGAAGACACTGCGCCATGTGGACGTCGAGGGATACGAAAAGACACTGTTGGAAATGAAATGAGAATGGCCTCCAGACACGACTAGGGGCTCGATTGATTGCACGAGTCCTGTAGCGTTCTACCAGTCGCGAATGAGTCGTTACTCCGAGTCGCATCACAATGCCACTCCACCGTTTGTTTGGGCGTTCGATTTCCTGGGGGAAGAACAAGTCGCTGCGTGCCATGCTCTCTCCCGCTTCCCGCTTTGGTCTTCGATCGTCAGGTCCCCATGTCCTTGTCTATTCTCCATCTCGATGCATTGCTTTTGGTTGAAAACATCACGAGTTTGGTTCCGCGTTTCGATTGCTTATGCCCTTCGTTTGCCAAATAAAAGATCCCTTCATCATCAAATCATTATATTCTCTTATTCGTCAATCTCTTCATGGCAAGAATGCTACATTTTGCTGGCTTTAATCTTTCTTATGCAATTCTTGCTTGTTCGACTTCACTTTTGTCCTCATGAGTAGATGTTAAATCTTGTAATGAAGCCTTTCCCGACTACCTGGGACAAAGCCCTAACTCGTTAGCCTATCATTAGAGGGGATTGATGGCCGTTTTTCGTCTTTTTGACACCCTTCAGTCCCTTCCTAGTCGATGTTGCATTTTCTTTTCCTTTCAAGTCTTCACTTTTTATCTTTTTGGAAGCCTTGCACTAATACCTAGTTTTTGAGGCTTTATTTAGATTATGATTGATCTGCATGAGCGCAAGGGCCAAGAAACAAAGCTCCTCCTCTTCCGTTGTAATAGCTTCTTCACTTATTTATTGTTTTTGAGTTTGTCAATTTTATTCTCTTCTTAGTAAATATGTTTATCATTTGCCTCTTGTTTGCAGACATGGGAACGGCAGCTGATAGAACACAGTTTGATGCTCATCAATTTGATGCGAAGCCAGATGAGCTGTATGTTACTTGCTTCTTAATTGTCATTTTAATTTTTTTTTTGTAATGTACTTGATAATCTGCATATGCTCAGTATATGTTGTTTTTTCTCTTTTTATTTGTTTTGTCATGGTTATATCTTGGTTTGACTTGATATGGGGGTATAGGTTAGCGGTACGTGGGCAAGACCTTCAGTTCTTATTATGAGGTTCATGAGAGTTTTGAAGTGATGGGACTTGGTACGTGGGCAAGACCTTCAGTTCTTATTATACGAGGTTCATGAGAGTTTTGAAGTGATAGGACTTCATAAAGATCTTCTTAGAGGCATATTTGATTCTCTAATTTTGCCTTTTTCTAATATTATCTGGTGCTGTGCATAGCTTAGGACACTGATATGTCATGTTTCTTTGTTTACTACCAGTGGCTTTAAGAAGCCTTCAGCAATTCAACAAAGAGGAATTGTTTCCTTCTGGAATGACTGTAGCTTTAGGTTCTGGAATTTTACAATGGCTTGTGTATAGTTTCCACGAGTGTCAGGCTTTGGTTCTTTCTCCAACTAGAAAAGGAGCACAGAAAATTGAAAAGATGTTGCGAGCACTGGGATGCTATCTGGTTGTGAATGTTTATGCTGCTACTGGAGCAACTAGCGTTTGTGAGGATCAACAAGATTTTTCAAATGGCTTCGATGTCACTGTGGGTACTCCAGGTTGCATTCTTGACATGTTACTGCTCCTCCCTAGCTTCATTAGGATGTTTGCATTGGGTCATGCAGATGTGATGCTGGACCAGGTTCTCTTTTGGCCTAACATAAAATTGTGTTTGTTGCTATTTCTTCTGTTCTTATATTAGGATTTTGAATTATAAAATCTTTTTTGTGACAAAGATGTTTGCATGGCTACCGAGGTGGTTGTCGACTGGTGATTACCTGTCTTCAAACCTTTTGTGGTGCTTGTCCTTTCTTTCTGTTCTCATGTGCATTTCGAATCTCTTTAGTTGGATTTGGATGTATACCATTTTTCCTTGCACACACAATAGACCAAAATTGACATGAAATTTCACCGTACAACTAATGGTTGCATGTCCATGACAGAGATACGATTTAAGGCATATGCTTAATGTACAGCCAGAAGGGTCCTCCATCAAATGCTCCCTCTCTGTTGTGGACATAAATGTTCCCATTTATTTGATTTAGATTTTGATTGATGCTTAAGTTTATTGATAACAATCATAATCTGTGGTTGTAGGTTTTTGACATCTTCAAACGTCTTCCTTCAAGGATTCAGGTTGGGCCCTTTTCTGCTACAACTAACGTTGCTTTATCTGCTTTATTGCAGTTCATAACTTATGAAAATGATAATTTGCTAGGAATAAACAGTTGAAACTTTCTTCAGGTCTGGAAAGTATTCCAGCTTCTTCCATTCAAGATACAGGTTGGGCTTTCTCTGGATATGGCAATAAGATTCACGTATAAACCCGTAAAGATTCTTCTGAAGCAACATGAGCACATCGGCAAACATATTAAGCAGTTCTATGTTGATGTGGAGGAAGAAATGAAGTTCGAGTCCCTGGTCAATCTCTATGATGCTTCGGCCACCACTGAAAGCATCATCGTCTTTGTTACAGCAAGCACAAAGCTCTCTCTGACTGACAATATTAGGACATGGCTCAGAACAAATGGGATGTTCTCGTGTTCTTGTCGCCACCGATCATAAATTATGATCTGCCAGCTCGTGCTAGAAGAAGTGTATGTTTTGGCAGGAGGAAGGATGACAAAGAGGATGTGTTCATGAACTCTCTTCTACTTCTGCTTTTGTAAGGTATTTATGTCTTTTCCTCCCTGGATAGATTCAATAAGTTGCAATATTTTTGGTTTATTATTGTTATTAACATATTGAGGGCATGAAATCTCATCTTACAAATTCAAAAGGGCGTCTGCAAAATAGTTTTTGTGAAAATTAAAGCATGGTGGCTCAGATTCTAATGAAAAAGAAAAAAAAATTATATTCTTTTTTTTTGAAAAAAATAGAAAATTCTCAGCATATTTTTTATTTAAAAATTCTAATTTTTTGTGTGCATAATTTAAGAATTGGTATCACTCTTCTTTTTTCTACAATCCAAGCAATGACTTTATTTTGTAAAACAATTAATTCTAATTGTCATTTTTTGAATCTTTTACCTGCAATAAAAGGTCTCAACGTAGAAAGCAAATTACAAAAGAATGGGTTTGGGTTGTGGGTTAGGGTTAACCTTTCAAGATATACGCACGTGATTTGATTTGATCTGAGCCAATAACTATTCCTTTCCAATCATAATCTCCCTTCCTCACGAGCTCACCGTTGATAAATACCCAACCGACTCACGGTTCATCCTCCCTCCTCTTCCCCGCCGCTCTCTTCCTCACCCACGTCGCGCGAAAGAGAAGAGAAGGAACTCTTGATGGGGGCGTCGAGGCTGGTGATAGCTTCGATCGTGTTCTTCCTCCTTGTTGCCGGAGTTTGGGCGGAAGAAGCAGCGATCGGCGATGGGATCGCGGAACCTGAGGCATCCGATTCCGCGTTGAAGCAGGAATTTGAGCTGCTCAGATCGAAGATCGAGGACTTAGGTCAGTCCGGAATGGATCTCGGTTCTTTCCCGTTTAGGGCCGTTGATCCAGTTCTTGGTCGCGCTTTGTTTCAACTTTGCATCCCGGTGGCGTTTCTTTTGTGCTTTCTCTCGACTAGGCTGCTAAACATTATAAATCAAAACATGAACTTTCTCTCCTAGATAATATGTGGTAGCATGGTGATAATCAGGTTTGATATGACGACCGCTGCATCAAAACACTAATTTTTCTCTCCAAGATAATATGTGGAAGCATAGTGATAATTAAGTTTGATATGACGATCGCTGCCAGAATTTTGATCCTCATGGAGGAAATATAGTAATCATGAATTTTACCCTTTTTTTGGTGTCATATATTAGAGATAACGCCACCTTTTGAATCTGGGAACTGGAGATGAGCAATTTTTGTGTGTATTCGTTATTGCATGCTATGATGTTTTATTTGTACGATAATGGCAATATACAATTTATCCACATTAGTTTCTCACTAATGATTTTTTTTCTGTTTTGGTGATCTTTACTTTAGAGATTGGTATCTCCGATAGGACCCGTGAACTAAATAATAGAGATGACCGCATCAAAAATCTGGAGAAGATTATCCAAGAGAAGTCAGCAACAATTTCCACATTGAATAGTCAAATAGAATCGCTCCAGGTTAACTTTATATGGATGATAGTGCTCTCTCATATGGATTGCTGGATCTTCATGTTGTATTTTCAACTTCTTTTGCCTTTTCAGAAAAAGGGTGCTCTTGATGCTGAAGAGTTATTAGGGAAAGCATATACTCGAGCTGCTGGACTTGAGAAGCAGGTCCGACAGTAGACTAGTTATGTATAACACTTTAAACTGCTGTAGTTGTGACACACACCTACCCTGGGCAGGTTGACAATCTCAGAAATGAGCTTGAAACACAGAGCAATAACAGAGGTGCTTTGGAGGCTCGAGCTAGTGAATCAGAGAAAAAAGTGCAAGAACTGATTTTGAAACTAGAAAATGTAAGTATTTCAAAGTTTCATGCTATTACTTTATGCTTGTGTCATATGCTTGGTACATATCTACATGTCGCTGTTTGTGTTACAATTTTTATCTAATGCAGCATATTTTAATTAGTGTTGTCATTTGTTAGCAATTGAAAATTTGACATGAAGCAAGCACTACACTTGTAATGCCTAAGCTATATTGGAGAAGATATGTTGCTGTTATATACATATATATTACAAATTTTAGATTGTGTTACAACTGCAAACAACTCCTTGTTTTACTATTTCATGTACTTGAAAATATTCATGCACCAACACTTTTAACTCATTCTAAAGTGTAGCTGCTGACAACTCATCGTAAAACATATTAATGTGGGTGGTCACTGTATATCAGATGTTCTGGGAGTAAAATTGGTTCAAGAGTATGTGCTAATGTGCTAGCTTGGTAATCTACAATCTAGGGAACACTTACAGAGTGGACAATTAGGGTCGTCTGAGATGATGATAGACACAATAAGAGAGAATTAACATAATATTTTTTTCATGCAAAATTTGTGCATAGGAAATTAATCTAGAGAATGGAGAATACTATATATATGTATGTATGTATGTATACTTTATTTACATCAATGAAAAATCCTAAAATGTGGTAAAAATTGATTGTAGAGGAAGTTTTGGGATTTGGTACTTGTTATTGAGATTAAAAGAGTTGGCTCTGGAATCATGGTTCTTAAGTTTGTCCTTGGAGAAAAGAGAACTAGTAATATTCAAATGTATGCTCCTGGAATCTGATTAGCGGATTATATCAAATGGAAGTTCGGAAATATGCATGAGAATAAGATATCACATAAAGGAAAATATTTTTACCTACCACATTGGAAAGTATCTATCAAAAAAGATCTTGAAACATGGAGCACACAGAAAAGAACATAGATGACATGGTTGTCAACTTTGACATGACTAATGATAGTACTTGCCATACTTCAGGAGAACAGATGAATCTGATTACATATAAGAACATACTGCTTATTGGCATTTGGTTTTCCCTTTAGAGGTTGGATAAAATAGCTTTAGTAACACTAGGCATAGGAATGAAAATGAAAAAAAAAAGAAGATTGAAAAGTATTCAACAATTGAGTAGTGGAATTTGAAAGGTGAAGAGACAGAGAGTTGGTTGTGAATTGGATAAAACTAGTAACAAATTATGTATGAGGAATAATAATATTCTATTTTGAGACTGCCAAGCTAACTGTGTGAATGGTTGTTTGTTGATCTAATATTTATTGTAGGATTTGCATCAAGGTTTTTTTATTTCGTACCGTACCGGTGTATGGCGTACCGAGGCATACCGCTCAGTATATGTATTTTTATATACATATGTATATAAAAATATGTTTATATACGTATGTTTACTCATAAACATATGTATTTTTATATGTTTCTGAGTAATAATTACTATAAAAATTGTTTATAAAAATATCCCTTTTCCATCTCGAGAGACTGAAAAGGGGCGATGGCAGAGCAGGCGAGGATGTGACGCATCGCCTCCTTCCCCAGCTCGAACTTATCTCCCGCGAGGCACTCCGTAATGCTCCCACGGTAGTCATCTCCAGCGGGGATCTAGCCCAGGGCGAGCTCATCTCTCGCTCTCCCGCTGCTGCCGCCCTCAACGATTGTGAGGAAGAAGATCAAGATAATGGCGAGAGCGAGAAGACGAAGCAGCAGTCCTACCTGGGCCAGGATCCCTTCCTTCGTCGTCGACGGCGACCTCCCCGTCCACAGTGGCCATGATCCCTCGCCCCCTACCGCATTTCGCCCGATGGAGTGAGGACCTGCCCCCTACAATGTTCTGCCCGACGAAGCGAGGACCTGCCCCCTACCGCGTTTCGCTCGACGGAGCGCTTCTTCATGTCCCGCCACGTCCAACTCTCTTCTCTGTCATGCCTTCTCCGTCCAACGAGCTGTCACGGATTTAGCTGGTTTTGCCTAAGTCGTGCGGCACCCTTGCGTGTTCGTCCGCAAAGGTTAGCCTCCCCGAAACCTCCCATGGTCCCTTAGGACCTACAAAAGAGAAAACAGGTTAGAGAAAATGCCTCACTCGGAATCCACAAGCAAACATCTTAGAAAACACTTCATAGCCAATGTAAATTACAAACAAACTTTACAAGCTCTGAACGGTTGCACAACAAAGGGTCAAAATAGTCCACTACAGACTGAATATCTCTCACAAGTGTCCACATGACACAACCTTTATTTACAAGCCTAAAGCAGCCACCAAACCCGACTAAAATGAGACTATTAAGCCTTCGGCTGTCCCTCTTCATGCTGTGCAAATCATGAACATGCCGAAAGATACGGACATACATAAGCATTACATAAAAAATCCTGTTTAGAAGTTTGTCCGTGACAGAGCGCCGCAACCTTGTCTTCCTCGCCGTCGTGCTCTTCATTCTTTCCGCCAACTGATCACCCGGTAGTGAGCAATCTGCATACCGGTCAGCTGGTAGACCGGTACATATCGCCTGGTATGGGCAGTACAATTCGAAATTTAAAACCTCGATTGTATAACATTCTTATTGTTACTTAACAAATGTTACGAAACTTGTTGCTTGTATGGTCTCATCCTGTTTTTGATAACATGTTTTACCACTGCTTAATCAGGATCAAACAGTACACATCATTTACTTGTTTGGTGTGGTTTTCCTGGGACCCTTGAGTTAGTAAAGTATTTTACTCGCTTGGCAGCTTTGAAGAAATCATATCGTGTTACTTGCCAAACATTAAGAATGTTGAGCTGACCTGATAACCAATTAACCTAAGAAGCACATACTAAATATGCAATCTGCCACCATGTCTAGTACTCGAAACATCATTTTTTTCTCTTTCTTTTTTCGATTGTGATACTTGCCATGGCACATGCAAGATGTTTCCTAGTGGTATCAAGGCATAACTGTGCCTTTTATGCATTATGTCCATGTGTCCTGTTTTGGTATATCCGTGCTTTTGGAACCAGATTTGTTTTTTTGCGATGCAAGTAACCCACCTATCTTTATATTACCGTATGTCACTAGAATCTTTGCTGCAAAGCCAGAGGCCAGAATGGGGATAAGGTTAGCAACACGACACAAAGCCTGTGAAACCATGATTGCGAAATCTACTTTGTGACTCTTTAAGACATGGGGGTCTGGATGAGTCTTATATGACAATGGAAATGGAGAAGGTGCCTAAGCAATAAAAAAAATGTGGTTACTGGTTTGACATATTGGATTCTCTTGGCTTTCACTGGCAGTTTGGTCTGTGACTATACATGTGACCATATATTCTATAGAGGAAAGCTGCTTATAAAGAAACGAAAACTGAGTTTGACTTGAAATTTAATATTGTGCATTTTACTCTAGTATCGAGATGTACCAAGCTTTTTCTTTTTGTTTTTTCTTTTGGCTTTCTTCCTGAGGAAGTCACACACACAGACTCTTATTTTAATTGATAAAAAAGACAACACTTTTTGTTTATCTCAGAAAGTGATTGTGTCTTCCATACTTCTTAGTCTGAAAATTTTAATGGACCTGATATTCTCAAATCCTAGAGTTTATATTGGCTGCTAGTATAAGTTCTTCCCTTTATATGTGTAGCTCGAGAAGACAAATGATGAGCAAAAGCACCTAATTAGGAAAACTGAACGGGCACTTCAAGTAGCAAAGGTTTGTCATATCTACCTGATTATAATTTATTTCATATGGATCTTCATATATTTGCTAAATGCTTTTCAGGAGGAGCTAATAATTGTACAACTTGAAGCGACAGCCAAGTTGGAAGAGCTGACAAAGGTGAGGGTTTAAACTAATGATTCCATTAGCTTGTTTGCACCCTTTCCTTCTCAGTTTTTGATAGTTTGTAGCTTTTAGATGTATAGGTTTTGCAGTTTCAGTCTTAGCAACTTTTGACTGAATTATCCTGTTGGATATTCTGAGCTGATTTTGAGAATCTCAAATGAGATATTGGACGACAGTTTTGAAGTGATCTTGTATCTGATTTTTTTTTAGTTCAGTGGAAGTGTTCATTCTGCAGATGTCTATGAAAGAGAACTAGGGAGATCAGATTTCACTCTTAGTTTCATACCAAGAAAGAAACAAGGAACTATAGTTACCACATTTCATGTGTATTTTATAAAGAAATGAACAGTGGAATGTTGAGTACCCTGGAATTTTCATTCCTGTCAAGTAAAACTACTTTATTCACTTTGGTAGACTGAAAAGGAATGTCCTTTGTGGTGTCATCCTATATGTTCTATGACCTGAATTTATGATTTTTGGTCTGACCAGGGATCAATTTGCTCCTAGTTTCCTTTGCATTTGGATACATATGCATTAAGGTTTACGTGCCAGATAGTGTGGGTCAACTCATGTAGCCAGGCCAAATTTTGGCTTGTATATACAGGCACAGAGAATGTGCAATCCAGCATACCACAGTATGAGTTGTGCAGAAGGTTATCAATTTATATGTATGCGTTGATCCTTTGGTAATCGAATACCCTTGTTACAAAATGTTAAGTTTATCATTGCACCTCTCTCTCACATGGCTTTAGATCACAAGATTTACTCATTATTTTGTTTGAAGTGTACTTGTTAGCATCATTATTTTGTTTTAACTTGTGAAAATGTGTGAGAGAAAGGATATTGATGATTTGATTTTTCCCTCAAATTGTAAGATATCAATGACTTTATTATTTCATGCCAATACGACAAACATGACACCATTCATTTTATTTCTAAATGTAACTTTTATTTTACAATTGGGGTCGATTTGAAATAAGAGAAATGATTGAGAAGGATGAGTTGCTGAGGATTTGTGAACCAAATTAAATTAGGTTTGATAAGTCACAAAAAGCATTTACACAGATGTGGCAGCATTGTACTTTTTGCTAGTCTTTTTCTAAATCTTTTTAAGGTTCATGACTTTGGATCTCGATATTGGCACTCTTAATTGATCCTCTGCTGGGCTCTGATTGTACTAGTATGCCTACTGCTTCTATTGACCAACATCAGTTAGGAATAAAAAATAAAAAGGGAAAAACGGGGTAACTAAGGAAAAAAAAAAAGAAAAAAAACAAAGGAAGCTAGGGAAGGAACCTATATGCAAGTCTTCACTTCCTCTTCTCTTCCTCTGACATCACACATGTAGCTTCAAACTACAAAAGAAGCAGCATAGACTCTTTATGACTCAAAGAGGGCAAGCTCTGTGCCATTTTTACGGTTGCTACTTTACATCTGAGTGATCATAATTTGAGACATTTAAACAACTTCTTCACTTTCTAGGATAAGACTGTGTACCTTGATTCTTTCTGGACTCTCCATTGGTAGGAGCCTCATGCACTTAATTGTCCTTATGTTTTAGGCTTGTTATGACTTAAAACTTCAGGACTATTTCACAATGCAGTTTATAGCCAAACAGATTGAACGTGGTAGCCTGCATGAATCAATATGGTCTGTGTTCTGGCCTAAACTTAAACTAGTAAGTATTACCCAGTTTCAGTAGTATACTGCCATAGTTAAAAACCTTCATGGAATCAATTCCTCATAAATTAAGAGAAGCAATGGTGTAAAAAGAGACGATTATCCATTTCTGAGCTATATGGTTGTCTTGTTTTATCTTATGGAATTTAGATTGGGCATTGAAGAGGAAGAGGCAGAGAAGAAGAGGAGTGGAGGAGGAGAGGAGGCCCACGGATGGACGCCCGGTTTGTTGATCCATGGTCACCTCCTTTTCTGAAGCTCTGATTGGCAGCCACATCAATTTTGTGCACAATCGAATATTCTGGAAACTACAGTTTTTTTTTTTTTCCTCTTTTGGGGAGATTTTAGCACCTTGTTGTTGTTAAGCTGCTTAATGTTTGATGTACATTGGTTTCTTTATATTATTTGTGATCAAGATTTATCGTGTCGTGGTGTATCGTTTGGTAGGGGCAGTGTATACTGCTCAGTATGGGCGATATGTACCAGTCCGATAGGAGACTGATACAGGCAGTACATCGGTATGCTTCCATATATTATGTGTCAGTACACTAGGTACAGCTCAGTATGTACCATACGGACAATTGATTAGTATACCGGTATGGACCGGTAAGGCGAATCATGTTTGTGATTACCCACATGTGTAAGAATAATTCACTTTTTGTTTCTGATTGCATAGTTGACAGAAGTCACAATCTCTCTTTGTTGTTTGCCAGATCCATGGAGCTTGGTTGCCTCCTTGGTTTGCAACTCATATAAGTTATTGTCAGGTATGTCCCTTACATGATAGTTTGTACATATGTATATACATGAGAATTTTCTCTTAGATATAGTTGTAATTCCATGCTTCAGAATCTTGTAGAAACCCATTGGAAGGAGCATGGCAAACCTGCTTTGGATGTTGTCCTCCAAAAGGTTGTTTATCATAATGCATCATGATTTTTTATTAATTTAATACTCTTTGATATTAAATTAAGTCTTTTAAGTCTCAAATTTGTTGCAGGCATCAGATAAATCAGCACAGGCACAGAAATGGCTTGAACCACACTTGGAAATTGTTAAAACTGTAAGTTACTGATCAATATTGCAAATAGTTGAGGTTTTATATTCATTCTACCTTAATCTGTTTCATAATATTGTATATGTTTTATGATTGTAAATACTCCTAGTCCTGGACAAGGTTTAAAATCTTGGTCCAATTCTGATACTGATCAAGACTAGTATGACAATGGTATAAATCAATATACTGACACTTATTACGGGGTGGTACCATCCAGACCAAAGAAAGAATGTGAAAAGGGGGGAGGAGGAGAGCAGATGCTGAGGTGACAGACTGACAGCAACAGAGGAGGGAGAGGAGGAAAAGGAAGAGAGAGTGTTGTTCACAGCCTTCAACAACTGTCAGTAGCTATTGACAGTTGTATACAGTCAGTCCACATTTAAAAAAATTATATATATAT
>LVTN01000266.1:265387-312002 GCA_001649415.1 Musa itinerans | reverse complement strand
TGAGCGTCTATATATATATATATATATATATATATATATATATATAGACGCTCAACCTCACCCTCGCGATGCTGAAAGCGGAGACCCGTCTCGTCTACCCACAAATCTCGCCAGCGTCTGCTTCCTGATCGGAGCGTCGATCGGCGGCTTCCACCTGCTTCAGGAGATGGTATCTATTTTCCTTTCTCAATCTCCTCCTCCATCCGCTTCTGCTTCCGTCTTCCTTTGCTCTAACCAATACGATCCCTAAGTAAGCCTTTCCCCCTTTCGATCGTCGGAGATTCTTGGTTTAGAAGTTTACGGATAACTATTGTTCTATTCGGCTTTCTTTTGGTGATATTTTGAGTGCGTGCGTGGCCGATCGATGCGATGGAACCGAAGGAAAGGCGAATGTGGAGACATTGACGTCTGCGGATAATCATCATGACACGTACCCCCTCCCCCCATCTGCTCCGAACCACTTTCCCCACCGCCGTTGGGTTGTTCTCCGTCACTTTGGTTACCCTCGTCGGAACGTGCGCGGGAATCCCTCGCCGCGACGCCCGACGCCAGCCTCCTTGCCGACTCTGCTCCCGGTTTAGATCCCAGCGGTGGAGGCATACACCTTCGGTTCGTGACGTAACTCATCTGCTTCTGCAGCGTCGGGAGAGAATCGTCTGCCGTCGACGATTCCTTGGGGGGATAACGACGAGACATGTGACTTCTGCTGCTTGCACGCAGTTCTCATGTGATCGACGGAAAGGAGCCTTTACTTAATGCTCAAGATATACGTATCTCCGTCGCTGCTCGTCAAAAGTTGCCATAGTATATTACGTTCGTGTTTGTCCGTTTCGTTCCACATACATATTTTATTGGGAGGAGACGCGTGGGCGGTCACCCGTTCGTCTCCTCCTCCCGCGGGATCGCCATTAATGGCGTAATTCTGAGTAAGACTACTCTCTTTCTGTACCCGCTAATCACGAAATGGGTATGTTAAGGATTTTTGGTGCAATTCTTCTTATAGGTTCCTTTTTCTGCCGGGTAATCGCCTGACGGGTAAGTATTGAGTACTAGAAGTTGGGTAGAAGAAGGATTTTTCCATTTTTGTTGATGCAGTGAAACTGGTGGTGCAGATCCCGGACGAGGCGGCAGCGGGGCCACGGGCGACGACGGCGGTGCTGACGCCGCCGCTGTCGCTGGATGGAGGACTGGCGGCGGAGCACCGCCCCCCCAACCTTCTTCGACGGGTGTTGAGTTTCTTCGGGAACGTACGGCCAGGATCCGATCTCACTCAATTCCAGGCGAGTGCTCTCTGCGCAATCTCGACATTTAATTGTAGCTTTGACCTCGTTTGATGTTCATGATGCGACCAACTTTGGTCGCTTTAACACAGTATTAGAACCAATTGAAGATTGTATGGTTCAAATTGTCCCAACAGCTAGGAATTAAATAACGATGGAGTGTCGAATCAAGAATTGGAAGTATGAAAGCAACAATTTTGGATAGGTCGTCAGATGAACGCCGGTGCTTGGAGTAATAACGAAAGCATTAATTAGACGTATATCCAGTCCAACACATCTTAGCTTTATTAGTAGTTTGTTGGTGAAGAGGCATATTAGGTGTGCATGCATTGCGCAAGATTATCTTTGCAACATTTCTGAACCTTACCTTAGTCGTGAGAAGTCATTTGTCAAGTATAGTTTTTGCTTTAGATGACTGAATTTGCACTTCATTTCATGTTCCTCTCAATGGTTAGGAGATTGCTGGGTGGCCTTTGGTCAAGGAAAGGGAAATAGTTGGCTGGACTCGAATGATGTAAGCTCTGAGGGACATGATAGTGACTGTGGTAGTGGGTTTTACCTTAATGTTTAAATGTGGGGAAAACCCAAGAATGAAATGGCTGTTGTGGATATTTATTTATGTACGAGGTGAAACTTGATTGAACTGTGTAAGCATCATTTCCATTACTGTGCGGCCCATAGGAGATGAAATACCTATTCTTGTATTTGTCAGAAGTCAACGAGGTGATAATTTTCACATCAAGAGGGTCACATGCTTGGACATAGATATTAGTCATAGGTTGTATTCTTCATGTTATCCTAATCTCAAATGATAAAGAGAGAATTAGGCTCCTTATGAGAATTCTTTGTATCGGTGCACAAGGTGACAGCAAGAGGGAAGAAAATAAATGATATCCTCTCTGCATCTGTAAGTTATTTCAGACATGATCGTTTTACTAGGAGTGTTCTTCTACTCTTGTTTAATTTAAATAAGTGATTTGAATAAGACTGGACCGTATAGGTCAATACAGGATTGCAATTAGTTTTGTATTATTTTTTGTGTAATAACTGGACAATAGAGGTCCATGCTGCTGGTTCGACCAACAACTGAAGTTGGTATGAGATTTCAATAGCTTCACTGTTTCTATAAGAACTTGATAGGATTGCCTAAGAGCAAGTTCAGAATACCATTATGATATGCTTCATGATATTGATCGATAACATGTTTTACCAATGACTCAATTCATGTACTCTTAACTGAAATACTTGATTGTTTTCGTTGGTGAGATCATCAATTAGCCAACTGTTGCACTTATCTTACCTCTCAAAATGTTTATTCTTAGTAAAACCAAAACTATTGGTCTTTTAAGTATTTCGATATTAAAATTGGAAACTGTGCTTTGTTCTGGACATTCAGTTACCTTCTCTCTTCAACATGCCAAAATCACAACTTCAATGCTATGGGGAAGCAGTTTACTGTTTCGGTGACGACTACTTAAACAAATGTGCCAAAGGAAAGAGCAGCCTTGAAAGGTTTGCTTCGGTAGTGGCATGGAGCATATCAACTACAAGACCCGCATTATTTGGACAGGCTCCTTTCAATCCCATTCTAGGAGAAACTCATCATGTCTCCAGGGGATCCCTCAACGTGCTCCTCGAGCAGGTGATGATTTGACATTGCAAACGTTGTTCTCCTCCTTTGTTCAAGACCTCATTTTTGTTTCTATGGATGGTTAGTAACCTGTGTGCACTTTAAATTGAGAAATCGTTTTTTTAAGTCTTGTTAGCAGATTATATCTACTGTGTTAACTTAGTGATAATTAGATAAAACAACTATGGGCAAAATCCATCACCTGAAGTGGCAAACATGTTTGAAATCATAGTTTCAAGTGTCTTCAACTGGAACTTCAGAAAACAAACTTTAGTCTTTAATGCTTCCAAATTATTATTCTGTCCTTAGCCTTGTGAGAACACAACTGCGAAGCTCCTGTAAGACATCAGACAAATATTTCTTTCTTAACCTTTATGGTATCTATGTTTTGTTAGGTCTCACATCACCCTCCAGTGTCTGCCCTCCATGCAACTGATGCAAAGGATAATGTAGAACTGATATGGTGCCACAAACCAGTTCCCAGGTTCCATGGTATATCTCATAAACTTCCCGTCGCTAGATTTATTATCTTCGCCAGACACAGTGTATAATATATTACTTCTATTTGATTCAATCCAACCTAATATATTTGACATCACACCTGTAATCCTGTTGTGTTTAAATCTGTGATGCCAGAACTTTAGGTGAATCCAGTGTTATGTTTGACTTAATTTTCAACAATGCTACCATCAACTCATCTCATGCTCTGGTATCTTTGAATCTGGAAGGTGCAAGTGTTGAAGCTGTAATCAAAGGAAAGAGGCACCTGAGGCTCTTGAAGTTTGGTGAGAACTATGAGATGGATTCACCAAACTTGTTGATAAAATTACTTCCAACAACTGGTGCTGATTGGATTGGGGATGTAAGCATCAGGTGTAAAGATTCTGGTCTCGAGGCAGATCTCTGCTATTACAAGAGCCATGCGTTCCTCGGATTTGGTGGCAGCTCTAAGTCTGTCAGGGGAAAGATATTTCACTCAAAGACACTAAAGACTATCTACGAGATCGACGGCCAGTGGGACAGGTATGTTGGTCATTTGGTTCATTCCTAGATCCAATCAGCACTTTGTTTCAACTTCAAAAGTTTTGTGTACGATGAAGCATGGTGGATCATTTGTTCTGCAGAATTGTCAAACTGAAGGATGTCCACAGCGGGGAGGTCACAATCTTGTATGATGCCAAGAAAGCCATCTCAGGACTTAAGACTCCTATTCTGCAGGCTCCACAGGTACCCCATCAGCTTGGTCTATTTTCAAGTCTTAAATTCTAGTCTATTATTCTTGAGGACCTAAAAGAAACATGGATCAGACTATGATACCAACAATTCCAACAACTTAAGCAATTATTCAGGCACCAAAATCTTGAACTAAATCTTACCCATAGTTGTAAAAAGATATATTCTGAACTAAAGAAAAAAGGAAAACCATAGTAAAGTAATTATGCAGGTATCGAAATCGGTGCCAAACATTTTCGATCCTGAAAACGATGGAAGAACCCCTATCGAAATCCAAGGTATCGAAATCGGTGCCAAACATTTTCGATACTCAAAAGATGGAAGAACCCCTATCGAAATCCTTATTTCAAGGTGTTCTTACAAAGTAAAAGGAGTCTGAGATACTGTAACAAGGAATCATACCTGCCATCTATACCACTAATTGTAACAAGGAGAAGAAAAATACCAATACCATCCAGCATAATACAATGTGACCACAAACCAAGCAAGCAGTATCATGAAAACTATACAATATCTAGTTATCTCTGAGGATATGTGTAGATCTTGTTTGTGTAGATTTACTTGTGTAAACTTGACAGATGAATCCCATTGGAAGAGAGAGAGAGAGAGAGTGTGTGTGTGTGGTTGACGTCTATATACTTTTGACTTGATGTTTCTAATCCTCCGGTAAATGTAAATTCTTTTTTCATTACTCCTTGCAGAGTAACATTTGCGTGTAAAAATCATACAAACAGTTAGTATTCAGAACATGCCAACATTTGGGGTCTTTTCTGTTTTTGTACAGAACATGTGGCCTACCGAATCAGCTACGGTGTGGGGCGAAGTAAGCCAAGCCATTTTGAATAGGGAATGGGGAAAAGCTTCGGCGGCAAAGCAGATCATAGAGGAGAAGCAGAGGAAGCTGCAACGAGAACGGAAATCTAGTGGGGAACTTTGGGTCCCCAAGCATTTCACAGTCACCCATACCAAGGAAAATGAATGGGATTGCTCGCCCTTGGACCAGTCGGTCCCACCTGCTCCAATTATCGTTCCTCCCTGACAAATAAAAAAGAAGAAAAGAAAATAAACAGGTATTTAAGTCTTCCTTTGTATTCGTTAAAATAAACAGATATTTTATTTATTGATTTATGATGCTCTAATATTCTGATTGTCCTTAATTGATGGAACACTTTGGATTTCTTTTTACGATCTATCTACTATGCCTTTGTTATTAAGTCAGTATAGTACAGCTATTGCTTCTAAAATCGGAGATTCTCAAAAGTTGCAAGTTTGGAGGCTCTATTTGCTTTGTTAATTCCATCATCAACATGGAAGATTTTTTCTACTTGCAAAAACAGATGAACCAAAACCTTAGCATTGTTAGTCCTATTGTGTCGGTCAACCCCTCTGTGAGCCTCCTTCCCACAAGATCTGGCTACTTACGGTTATCAATAAGTTTCAATGAGATGGATAATTGTGTCCCTATCCATCGTCAAATTCAACATGAATTTTTAACTCCTCCACATCCGACTGTGTCAAATCATGATGCAAATTGTCAGTGAATCTAAATCTTTGCTCACTCGAATTAGAGAGTTACTTGTACCATGCAATTTTATGGGATACAATAATGACAATAATGAACTACTATACTAATGTCAAGTTGTATATTTTGATAATGACTGTTAAATTACCGATTGGTACTGCTATTTGGTAAGTAGCAGAAACTTCAAAATACCATAAGATTTATATTGCTTCATCTTCATCACACTGACAGATGATGTTTAGCTTTTTATTATATAATCTACAAAGAATAATATCAAGCGCCAAGATGAAGACATTGTATCTCCTAGCTATCAAAGCCCATGGCCACCACTGGGATCCTCACCCTGTGGCCCCTGTCGCCTTTCATGAGAATCTCACCGAAGCTGTATCCGCCGGTCACTGACCTGACCGTGAGAGACACGGTTATCTCACGAGATGCTCCGGACAGCACCGTCATCGCCGGAGGACTGGCTTCGAGTGCGATCTCAGGTGACATTCTAGTAGTGATGACGTATGTTTCGGTATCGGCTACATTGGTCACTGTTCTCTTCACTGTTTGAGTTCCTTCCAGACGGGAGATGGTGATGGATGGGCTGTTTAGATCGGCTGGTAGGCCTGTGGCGCCGTTGCAAGCCGAGCTAGTGATGTTACGGACCTCATTAGGATCCACATCTGGTACTGAACACAAGAACCTGATGTAGTCTTCATAAGCTGCAAAAATGAATAATTCAACATTAAGAAGAACACCATGGATGCGTAAAAATGAAAAGTCTTGAATCATACAATCAAAAGAAATAAAACTTGTGTGGCAAAAACAGGTCTTATTCTGTTAAAGAATTTAAGACTAACTTGACGGTCTAATATTTATTTAGAGGGTCTTTTCATATAAAAGCCCAACTAAAAATATCATTGCCATATGAAACAAGTAGTTCATAGTAAATGCAAAACTATATGCCATGGAAAAACCTAAATCTAAACAATCAATTGTAGGACTATAATAATTTCTAATCACCGAGATGTAAGTAATAATAACCTAGAAGATTGGCATTTCCTACTCAACAAAGAGACTTACTTGTATCTAGGATGAGTCCTGGATCCAGAGCAGCTTTTGGATTTACAGCACCGCTACCATAATCAAATGGTGTAGCCTGCACCAGTGTCATGATTTCTGTTTCAGAATATTGCTGTGCTAAAATAGGCCGGCCACCTCGATCCAAAGTAGTTGCTGTTGTCATTAGAGCCGACTTGATAGCACTGGGGCTCCAATGTGGATTCTTTTGCTTTATGAGGGCTGCAATCCCAGCGATGTGTGGAGCAGCCATACTGGTTCCAGAAACCATAGCAAAGCCTTCTCCTGCATATATTGTATTAGTCTTTGCAATTCTACAAAATATCCTTTAGCTCGTATTTATTTTGAACTTCAATTACCATATTCTGGGCCTCTAATTGCATTTTCTTTTGTGACAGCAAAGGAACATGATAAAACTCAAGCACATTTACCTATGTAGTTAGCCTCATCTGTTCCATTTGGCGCCCAAGCAGCCCAAATAAGATTGCCTGGAGCTAGTATATCTGGCTTAAGTACATCAGCATCCTGAAAGCTGAAATCTTTTACGTCTGGTCCTCGGGAGGAGAATAATGCCACCTGAGGAGCTGATTTATGCAGTATGGGTGCCAAACCATCAGCTATGCTGGCTGTCGCATCGAAACTTATTGGTCGACCCGCCCAGTCTCTTGTGGTCGAACAGTTGTAGTAGTCAATAAGTTCCTGAGATTGATAATATAAGATTAATATCAAACCAAATTCAGAAAATCGTTGTAAAATACTGGTTCTGGCAAATTCAATAAATGGTAGGAACATGCATTGCTTACTCATTTGCATCATTGACATGTGTAATATCACTTCATAGAATTGAAGGTTACGAAAGCCGTCGGTGAATATATTTTTGGTTATACAAAAATCTACAGGATCAAAAGCAATTAAAGTATTCATATTTTGGTTAATATGTAAACTTCCCTTGACAAGGTGGTTTGGTTTAAAGCTAAGTCAGTAACTTGCCAGCTGTATAAGCAAGCAAAAAATATAAAAAGGTCAAATTGCATCCTTAACAGCAAGACACATAGTCATCGGTGATAATAAAACAATTTATCCAGTTAATATATTTAGCAATGACAATATAGCTTATATATGTCTACATATAAAAAGGACTATGCATTCAATCAATGTTTGTACATGTAAGCTCCCAATAGGATTTGGTACAAGACCATTGAAAGAGGAAGCAAAGCTTACGATTCTACCGAGAATATAGGGTAAAAAGCTCAAAAATGATAGATGCATAAAGGTCATGGGCACTTTCCCAAAGCACCATTGAAAGAGGAAGCTTACGATTCTACCAAGAATATAGGGTAAAAAGCTCAAAAATGATAGATGCATAAAGGTCATGGGCACTTTCCCAAAGCACGGATTGGATTTTCATCTCAGTTTATAACACATTAAAAATAGCCATGCTTCAAACAAGATAGTTGTGTTAGAAACGTCATTTGCAAAGTCCATCAACCTGACCGTGTCCATCTAAATTAAATCCAGATGAGATATTTCCATCCCAAAAAGTTAATGTACTCACCCGGAAAGAATACAAAGAGAACTTTGACCCATACTTCTTGGATGTGGCTTTTGGCTATTTAGCTTTATCTAGAAATATATGCACCACCAACTTAAGGCAAGCTATTGCACCACAGATTCATGAAATTAATTTTCAACCATGATAAAATTTAATTCTAACCGATTTTAAAATTTTCTTGGTATTCAAGCTCGAGCTAGGTGTAGAATTCAATTCCTGCAGATTCACAATTTAAAGTATTATATTGGACTTTGATACAAGTTAGTTATAGGAATATCTAGTTTTCATTCATCTGAAATCAACAATGTAAATAAATTCACATTTAAAGTCATCCTGAAACTGAATGTTTCTTCAAGTGCATGGCACATAAGAATCGAATAATGGTTGTATGATATTTGGTACCTTCGTTTTTCTGGCATCCGTGATGAGGATCCCAGGAGTATCAACAGGTACAGGATCAAATTTGGCACCTGGATAGGTGTTCTCGACAGCAACAATGAAGCCTGCTGCACCAAGACTTTTTGCTGTCTCAGACACCTTTTTAATTGATGCAGTTCCCGAAACAAAATTGAAAGAATATCCACATAGAAGAATATTTCCCTCCACCATGTTCCTGTTCAACAGTTCAGGCCTTTGGCAGTCTAATGGGTTGTATTTCAACAAAGACAAATCTAGCATGGCATCATTAGCGGAAACCAGATTGAATGACTTATTCCCATGCGTTGAAGCTGCAGGTGGAGAATGAAAATGACATCAATGTTAAACTTGAAAATTTCAATATCATGTTGTAACTTATGAACCACATAATGAAAGAACAAAACGACCTAAGTTACAGAACTGAATAAACTTGCAACAATTACATGTCAGATGTTTGATATATCAAACAAAAAAGAAGCATACAACCAAATTACCAAGGAAGAGAAAAAATATATCTGATTCCTTTCTGCTACTCTGCTGCTCATCACCAGAAATGCATGAAAATATTACACAGTGTAATCCGAGTCAACTATAGAGCATAACTAGATTTTGAGTGCTCAAATTACAGGTCAAAATAATACATAACTGTTGCTTGATGTTAATTGGAAGAGAAATTTACTAAGATATGTTATAGTTGTGCTCCTTCACAGCCTGGAAGACCAGGGTTCGGGTTGAAGCAACCTCTCTATATTTAAAGGTAAGCATTGGTGGGAGCAGCACAGTTACAGGCATAAGTATATGAAGAGTTTCACTTGTAAGTTTTAATGATTACATAAAATGTTCTTGTCACTTCCTTTGGGTCCACCAAGTACTAGGTTATCAAAGACAACTCACACAATTGAAAATTTGTTCATTGTCAAGTCCATAATAGACCATGACTGATCCTTTCTAAAATTTCTTCTTGTCATAATGTGTATAGGTTTTATCAAAGACAACTCTAGTTATGATTGTCTTGCAAATTTGTAAAAACACCATGAAGCAAGATACTGAGGCTTTAGGCTGTAAATGATTCCTCATACAAGATGCAGGAGAAGATATCAATAGCTTAAACTTACGTGACAATCCAAGTCCAGGTAAATTTTTTCCATTTCCCAGGGTCAAATTATTTTTGTATCTACGGTCATCAATAGCAGCAGCTACAGTAGTGATCCATGGACTGAAAGACACCAAGGTTTTAGGGAATGGACCCCCATTTCCGGCAGCCTGAGCAACAAACACTCCAGCTCTCACAGCAGAAAGTAGTGCAGCATCAAAAGGATTCAAAAATGTGGCTTTGGTTGTTGTCGGTGGACTGTTTGGCCCCACCGAAAGATTAAGAATATCAACGCCATCAAGAACAGCCTGTTTGAAAACACTTCACCAGGTTAAGTACATAAAAGGGTATTTCAGAGATTCAAGAATGGAACTCCACGAAGTTGAAAAAGATTATATAACTTGCAGATAAATTACATTAAGTGATCTAATCTATTAAAGTTCCTGTGGCATATCAACTGGCTCTGACTTCAGCAATGAGAACCTGATGCTTCTCACTTTCCTCAACTAAGATGCTCCACTAATAAGAACATCCATAAGGTACATGCCGTCTGTGTTTATGATGCCTACATGTTCTCAAGGACAATTATGTGCAGTGGCATAAGGCCTATACGGAAAATGAATAAATATAAAGTGGACAAACAAAAAATGAGAGCAATTAGCAACCATGAATTTGATGTCCAGGTATTAGTAAACAGCTCAGGCCTTCCAAAATTATCTATCGCCAATCCTATAGGTGGTCAATAATGACCCAAAATATCATGTGCCCAACAAAAGCAGAGTAGAACTCTGACCATCACCAATCGCATTCATTCTGACATAACTGCTAAAATTAATCAGGTTTTCTTGCATACCTGCTCGATAGCAGCAACAACATCAGATACATATCCCCCAAAGAGCCTATAGAGAACCTTGTACACGGCAATCCTGAGGACAGATAACCACACATGATATCCTACAACTGAAATTTGCAGTAAACAATTACACCATGAGTCAAAACACTTTACCTGGCACGCGGTGCCATGCCGCTTGCCTTTCCAAACTCATATCCATGCATTTTGACACGGATTCCATTGTTTCCAGCAGCAATAGCTGCTGTATGACTAGCCACAACATAAAAGACATCAGAATTTACCATGACACAGAAAGAAAAGCATACAGAAGCATGGAGGACCAAGAAAGATCAAAAGACAACAGATTTTAAGATTGCATAAACGAAAATATTAACGGGATACTCTATTGTGGGAACAAATGTCATTTCATGGATATTGCTAGTGCAGTCATTATAAATAGTTATTTTCACTGACAAACAAGTAAATGTCGAAGAGAAATTGTGATTTGCAGAACTAACCTACAAGACTTCTAAGGATCTTCATTTCATAATTCACAACATCAGACCAAGCAGGCAGGACATGTTTAAATTTAATTATCAGTCAGCAAAATTTAGTTATTTAGGTTAACTAAATGTCCTCTCTTTCATGGCCTATGGATGAGCAAGTACAAATAAGACACATCCAGTATCTTGAAGAGGTAAGCTGATCCATTGATTTGCCATGATATGTTAGATATTACGTCATTTCTCAAAAATTCCCAGGATTCGCCAAGGAATTGGTACTGGGGCACAAAATAATCCATTAAGGTACACACCTTCCATGACCATCACCATCCAAAGGTGATGGAAAATCAATTGCTGGATTAAATGCACCAGCCGCAATTGCAGCTTTTGCAAAATGCTGTGCTCCAATAATCTTCCCATTGCAAAAATCCCTCTGAGTCTCTGGATCAACTTCACACTTTCCTCTGTAACGAGGAAGAGGCCCATATGGCTCAGTATTGTGTGTCGAAAAGCTAGGATGCTTTGGATAAATTCCCGAGTCCACAAAACCAATTACAATGTCTTCTCCTGCTCTGTCAAAACCACCACGTGTTGGCCAGACACCTGTTGGTAAACCCAGAAATTGAGGGGTGTGTGTGGTGAATTTCTTTATTTTCATGTCTTTCTCCACATATTTGACCCCAGGTGCCTTGGTGAGAGCTTCAGCCTGGTGAAATAATTGATCACATAAATATAACAGGTGATGGAGAACAAAATGAACACTAATTCAACAGTTCTGCATGTAACAGATTCCAAGCAATCTACTGATGTATCTTACCTGTTCAGGAGAGATGTGAACTGCAAAACCATTAACAAGATGTCGATAGCTGTAGAGCTTCTTATAGGTCCCAACTTCAAAGAGTGAATCAAGAAGAGCATCATGCTTTTTCTCCAGGTGAAGGGCATAAGATGTAACAGACTCACTGCTAGGAAGAAGATAGCATAAGAGACCTTAACAACTTTGTAAGGACTATGCAGTCTTTAGCATATGAAAAGGCACCACAATCCTAATAACAAGGATTTCACATGGTTGTAATTCTGAAACTGACATTTGTTTCCCCTTTTCTCTCTCTATTATGACGATGATATTTCACAGTCACCACTTCCCAATACAAAAATGCTACATCAGTTAATTATTTATGTAGCTCCATAGGTGTTGATAAACTACATAGGAAACCTGGCATTATACAAAGAAAACATATGATTTGATAAATTACCATAGTACACATTTGGAACATATGGAAATGGAGCCAAACGAAGAATTTGTTCTTGATTCAAGTAAATGTTGAAGATGAAATGCTAAGTATTGTACACCCTACAAAAAACACCCCTTTAACGGAAATTTCTAGACAACCAAAGTAAAATATGAGAAGCATGTCAGTAAAGCACGCAAAAAGCATGACCTGATATTGCAAGATGATATCTAGTTCAAAAAGTAGAACTAGCATTTGCCTTTTTCAACCAAGATGGACCGAGCTTCAAACACCATCATTATAATGGAAACAAATGCTTTACTATCTTAGAATGTTATAACCAAAATAATATTCAGTAATTCCAAGTGAAGATCGATGCTAAAATAAGGGGACAAAAAGATGGCCCAGTGCATGAAGTTCCTGCTTGTGCAAGGTCTGACGATGATCAATGTGCAACCTTACCTCTGCAAGTAGAGAGGTTATTTCTATGACTACACAATAACAGAAAGAAACGGTTCCATCTAAATCATCTTTACCAACACAAACAATCACTACTAATTTTGAATTTTCGCCAGAAGCAACATATAAGTCAAAAGGATGGAAGCTAATACCCACCTGGTGATGTCTATCTCTTCCACTAAATCTATAGCTGTTGCAGAGAATCCATCAACACCACCACTGTAACTCACGACAGGCTCTCCTTCCACGGTCACGATATATACCTCCCCACTTCCCAAAGCTAGCAGTGGTAGTGAAAAGAAAAGCATGCTCACAAGTTCTATCCCTTTCATCTTTGTTAATTTGTCGACCGACTGACGCTATACAACAACCTGCAAGTTTGAAGCACATGGAAGAGGGAAAAGTCATCAGTAGTTAAGGAAATTTTGTCTTCCCGGAAGAAAGGGGGAAAATTATTACTGATTTGAAATTTTAAAATGATTGAAAGAAATATATAATGTCTCACATTAAAGTGTAGAAGCCATCCTTAAAGCAATACAGTTATTCATGTCACTTCCATATGAACCCCCGTCCATCATGGCAATTAGAAGTATTCAATAAGACATAGCATTAAGAGTCCAGGAAACAATTTGAAGAATCTACTATTCCAAAAGGCTATGAAGGAATCCAAACAGAGAAGGCCCAGCATCAAGGACCAAATAGATTCTTCAAATTGATACTATGATAGCTGTCAAGAACATATTTATTTTGATTATAAATCATGATCATAGAACTATTAAATCTTACCACACTAAGAAAGGCTAGAACAACCATGAACCGAACCATTCTGCCATTGCACTGGCGTGGGTCGAAGCCAATCAAAAGACCGTATACCGCACTTCATGCAAAGACCAAAAAGCTACAATTATTCTTTTATTTCTGGTTTCAAAAGATGCCTAATGATGGAGAAAGCAGCATTAGAAATCAACGAACACTCCACTTGATAGCTTAGTAGTCACGAACAAAAGGCAAACTCCGACGAGAGAGCTCAAAGAAACAGATACATATCTGATGATCCGCACTTGAAAGAAGTGACAACAATAGGGAAGAGCGGGAGACAAAGTGCCTCCTGCTCTTCCGTGCAAACCAAGCATCGATCCAGGGCTCCAGAACTCACCAGACGGCCACCGCTCCACCAGGAAGCTTGGATCGGACCAGCTCCTCCACAACGCGGTGACCAAAAACCAACAGGACCTGCGGCAGACCGTTGAGGTGAGAGGGATCGAGCGTGTGAAAGGGGATTAGGGTTCTACATGTGTCGAAGTGTCGAGTATGACGGAGGTCGGAGCTCTTTTAATGGCGGAGGGGGCGGGGGGAGGGTATCGGGAACTGTTATTCACTGTTTTGCCACTGTGGGTGCGAGAGAGACATTAGTATATTACACAACAAGACAAAGCCTGAAGGAAAAGGGCGGTATAAATGCCGTGTGACATTTGATGACGCGTGGCGGAGCGTACGCTCGAGTGAGCGAGTGCCGTGGACAGCGGGTCCCATGTACGATAAGCGAGGTGGGAGTGTCTGATTGGGGGAACGGACAAGGAAAAGTTATAGAAGGAGGGCAAGATACTCGCCACCTCGATCATAAATTTCGTTCCGACTCGACTACCGGTCCCCCAAACCTCACCTGCTTTGTGATTCGTTACTTGGGTTAACCAATTTTGGGCTCCACTATTTTCAACAATTCCAATGCGGTAAAGAAGCAGCGCTAATATACAATGCGGTATGAAAACTACTATCTCTTTTTTTCAAGTTGTCTGGACGCCCCTGTCGGTTGCCAGCAGTTATTTGCTGGTGATGGAGCGATGATGATGGAGAGTTCAAAATTACAACGGACGACACTCGGTCTGTGGTTTGGTGGATGCATTTATAGTACTGCCATTCAATAAAAATAAACTGTGTAATTATCCAAATAAAAACCCAAGACATTATATATTTCTGCCGGACAGACTTATAATTTTAGTTGCAATCAAAGTTAGCTTAATTCTTAAATAAAAGTATCAAATGTTTGATTTCTTAAAAAAGATTTTGATTTCTTAAAAAAGTAAATAAATTGATTTATTTTATTTAGTAAAATAAAAACTAAGTATTACTTCTTTTTTTTTCTTCAAAGTCTCATGTCTTGATCTGCCTCAAGGGAAAAAGAAAAAGAAAAAGCTTTCAGTTATACTAAAACTATCGTTTGTTGTTATGCAAAATGGCATTTTTTTTCCCGACATATAATAATATTTTTAACTCAGAGCATCCTGGATTAAATAGGGAAGTAAACAAGAAGCCATACCGGGGAGAATCATGTCACATGAAGCTCTGAGCCAGGCAACGGGTAGAAATTTAATGTGAAGTAATTCAACCAGGCCTTGTTCCTGTGGGACGTAGGGTTGGCGATGGTGGCGGTGAGCAGGTTTTGGCCAAGCCAGTGGTGGTGGAGTCAATGAATGGGGGTGATGATATGTACGAAGCGCAGGGGAGCGTGGCTTTCTTTGCAGCGCATGTGACGGAGGGACCCGGGGAGGTTCGTCTCCTTTATCCCATTCTGCGAGCACTTCACGTGTTTGCTCATGGCATTATTGCACCATCACTAGTGCAGAGGCCACTGTGCTTGGCATACTCGAAAAGATGATTGCAAAGAGTTGCTAGTCAATCCAGATGATTGCAAAGAGTTGCTAGTCAATCCATCAGCGCAGGAATCTTGAACTCGGTCATGTAGCTGAACAGGACAACACGAAGAAATGTTTATATCGGGCATTGCAGCAGACTATGGGAAAAATCTTTCTTACGTTGATGTCCAAATCTAGGGTAAATCTATTTTAAAAAGAAGAAACAAAGCTGTTTTTCTTATGTCACTAGGGTTTGCAGTTCTACTAAAAAAAAACATTTCAATATCACATGCACTTGTTATCCTTTCATTCTACATGGCATTTGTCTCCCTCCATTGAGATCTAATGTGCCAAGACACCAAGTAGGAAGCCCATACAAGGGAAGACTCGTATATTGGACTCACTTTCTCCATCAAATAAACTAATCAGTATGCTTGCAGATACCAAGTTTGATTTGTATGCTTACAGATGCAAGGGAAGACTCATGTATTTGATTTGTATCAGATAAACTATGTCGGGCCTTGGCACAGCGGTAAAATTGGTATATGTCAAATGGAAGGCAAATGCATTGACATATATATCTTAGTCGAAAAGCCTATTACATCCTATACCTCGCTCTCTGCAGAGCACCCAAAAAAAAAAAAGACAAATTAGGATGCCAATTTTTTTTCCAGATCCGATCAAATTTAAAAGTCTTGGCATATGAGGTTAATCAATGCGCACTTCTACAACCCTCTCTGAAAATATGACATATCCGTGACTCAACAAAAGATTTAAGCAAGTTGAAATGACATTATTGAGAAGGCACCATGGGGGAGTTCCTTCCTATTTAACACCCTTACAATCCATTCATATTGGTCTAACAAACACTTTTTGAAGCGCCTTCATGAATGACACTTCTGTTTCAATAAAAGCATTGTCACACATTAATCCTTCATAATTTTTACAACATAATCATTCTCATCTTAAAGCCCCAAATTCTGAAGTGCTTTTGATGTTTCCTATCAAATTGTTACAGAGTAAGATCTGCAGGTCCCACAAGATGAATCTGGCATATCACTTATAAGGACTAATGAAACTGAGAAAACAACAAACACAAATCTAGACCAAGTTCTCTTTTTGTTTGGTCCAAACTCGATTCATCATCATTATGCAAACCTTCATTATAAAGGATAGATATCAGTGACTAAGCTCAGCTAAGTGAATATTATAAATTAATAAGTTGCAATCGTAATAATATAATGTTACTCATTGCAAAATAGCTACTTAGATGCTATAATTATTTGAAGAAAAAAGGTTCTTCATTTTCTCCTTCCATTTGATAAGCATGGACCAACTTCTATATTGGACAATTTTTTCTCCATGCTCTCTGTGACTCCCACATTCCCTAGTTTTCTTCTAGTAAAACTGAGACAATGCTTGCATGTATTGTTCGTAGAAAGGCACAGGTCCAGGAATGCAGGGTCAGCATGTGAACCTATTGAACAATGCCTATGATCACAGTGTTTATCTACTTTCTGAATGAAGTGAAATTTTATCTGCCAGAAAGCACAAGGCCAAATGGCACACCCTAGTCCTTGTTACTATGCTTGCTTAATATATCACGATCATATTCTCTCAACACTAGTCTACTGCAGGTCACTTTAACCTCCATAGCCTAATCATAATACTTACAGTTGATGGGCAAACTCAACAAACCTGAAGGAAATATCTGAAGCTGCAGCTGCTGGGAGGAATCCTCATCTGTTCATTGTACAAACAGCTACTCAGGAGACCTGTCGTCAGCTCTGTGGCCAAACACTGCACACATGAAGAACACAATAGAAACAAATATGTTTTTTTTTTCTAAAATTAGAAGAAATTTTCATTACCAGCATACAAGATGCTCACACGTAGACTAGAACATGAGACCTATTAATTATGCAACAATGCATTAACCATCTCGAATGTCTTAACAGAGACAATAGAAACAAATATGTTGATAAAAAGCAAATGAGAACGCAAGGTTACAGCACATCAATCAAAATTTCTAGTAGCCACTGTGCCTATAGGCTCCATACAGTTACATGAGGCACTCCGTATCTCTGTTCATGCTTCATGCTTGACTCTATAAATACCGGTCGGTATAGACCAGTATTTATCTTCGCTAATACCATTGAAGAGTATCCTATACTAATATAGTTACTAACATTGATTGATGTGCTTGTAGAAAGCTGTGTCATGAGGGATAAAATATTTGTGGGACTATTTATGTTACAAACTCTCTATTTTTCACCAACATAAATAACCCTCCTTATGATTCGCCAGCTACTCATTCATAAATTTCAAATGATAGACTGAAACACAACCATGACATGATTCTAAGAAATTAGACTGAGAAATTTTCAAAGTTCTGTCTAAGCACAGATAATCACGCCAGTTCTCATGTAAAATATGTATACCAGTGTGCATTACTATACATTCCATCTATTTGTGTCATGCTCTACTAGGCATGTGCCCATAAATCAGCCCACTATTATATATGAGCACAGAGGGCACAACATGGTTGGTGAGTAAAGCATGGTATATGGTAAGCACAAATAATGCTTGATTTTAAGAATAAAACAAAACCAGATCATAATAAAGATCCTAGTAGTCCATTAATTACCACAAGAATTATTAGACACTCTGAAGTCACTCAAACAAAGGCAACTTGCTATAATAAAAAAGGCATTAGAAGAACGTACCCATATATTAGACCAGACCACTCTGAACTTCTGCTTGAAAATCTTTACTGATTCAGACCCCAGTTGCATATGGCTGATTGTCTTGCAACATATATCTTATAGAATCCAAAACTCCCCATGATGCTATTTTCTTCTTCTCAGGCAAACCATCCACTGAATTACATGATCTTCCAAATTTCTGATCAATGAGGGGCTTTGGTTTCTTTCCAGAACAAGGTTGACAATACCACTCATATACTGGTAATTTTCTTCTTTTAGGTCTGCAACAAGACGCATGAAATGCTTCTTCACAGATGTCACAAATTAGCATCTTTGATGGCGTACCCAACCAATCACATATCTTGCATGACTGATAAGACTTGGCATTGTGGTCACATCTAGAACCTCAAGAGAAGCACATGAACCACTGGCACATGCTCCCCAAAGTAGACAATGACTTTTAAGAAAAGAAACACAACTCTTTTACTGTATGGAAACCCAATGGTCTGCAACAACATTATCCAATGAAAGCTTTTCGCCAGTGTCCACTTCATTCTTTATGGAATATGAACTGTCATTATTATTAGATTTTGATGTTGAAAGTCTGTCATTTATGCCAGAGTTGTAATCTGATTCATATTTTTTAAAATATCTGACAGAAGATTCAGCATGTACTTTGTTTTCTCCGATAGCTATATTATTGGGAATATAATCTGGATTGGGTAATACTTCTGCAGTAACATCCATCTGTAGGATGGAGGGAGTTCTGTGACCCTACAGATTATGACTTTCACAGGATATATTTTCATTGTCAACATCTCTATCAAAACCTGTGAAGTTCATATTATTTCTGTGAGGATCATCTTTCGCAATGACAAGGATAAGTTCTTGCAGCTTGTACTAGAATGGCAAAAAACACCTTCTTCAGTACTTTTTGTTACATTTTCTTTTGACAGAAGTGTGACACCATTCTTCTGCAGCTTCCTTCATTTGTATACATAATCGTCCATTTAATGCACAAAACTCATGCACATATCACTACTTAATAATTAATATATTGAAGCAGTTAATTTGCTTTCTTTGTCTACAATATCTGTACAGGTTCTGGGGCTTGCTGAAAGGCATACTTCACATCAAGGTCTGTCGTTTCGATGTGTACCGCCCGGTACGGGCGGTACATACCAGTCCGACAGGTTACCGGTACGCGGACCGCCCGGTACCGGACGGTATGACCGGTTTTCGATTTATAGCACTGTAGCACTGTAGCACTGCTACAGTGCTCGGTACACTCATACCGTACCGTACCAAGCCCAGGTCGAAACTCCGGTACGGTACGATATTGCGAACCTTGCTTCACATGTCAGAAATTTCTTCCCAGATTCAGTAAAATGTGACCAAAGATACAAGTCCATGTTTGTTGCTTCTCTTGTAAAGTAAAAGCAATGACAATGTGCCAACGAGATCACGACGAGGACTCTGGATCAACATTTCACCTATTCTCATGATAACTACATACTGAGTGCATTAGACTTTTTATGCTGCATTTTTTTTTTTTGTCATATGCAATACAATAGTAACCCCAAGCACAGTCCAGAAGCAAGAAGTATTCTGAAACATTTGATCAGCAGCAGGACAAATTTATAGCACCATAGAGATTTTGGATGTTTCTAGATAATTTAAGCAAGATGTCAGTGCAACTTGATAGCAATAAACCAACCACCAATAATCATCAACACACACACATATACAAGGTTTGTTTTACTGATCCATACCAATGTACCTATGGACTGGCAGTATTGTATAGTAGCTGCTCTGTACCAACGTCCCATGTGTTGATACGATGAGGCATACTAACGGCACGGAAAAATGACCAAAAATATCTCCAAATATTTCTGAAAAATAAAAAAAAAGTTGGAAATAAATGTAATTTTAGTATAATTTTAGCAAGAATAATCTAAATTAGAAAGAATAGTAGCACATATCTTTTTCGAACTTTAAGGAGTAGATTTGTGATATGTTCCGGACCGTTTAAAAAAATTGAGAGAGTAGATGAGTTAGAGAGAGTGAAAGGAGAGAGAATGGACCATTTTAATTCAACAAAATTCCAGCCATCAATTGGTATCAGTCAAAATCTGACTGGTACCGATCGATACAAGTCAGTAATGGTCAGATTTTGACCGTTCTAACCGGTACAAACCTCATCTCATGCGACACAGGGTCCCCTATTATTGATTGTCCGGTATAGGGCAGTCCGCGTGCCAATCCTCTATTGGACTGGTACGTACCACCTGGTACAGGTCGGCACGACGAACATCGTGTGTGTGGGGGTGTGTGTGTGTATATATATATGAATCAAATTATCATGTTATTAACCTTGTAAAGGACTTTAGATTGTAAAACATTTATGCTAAACAATTAAGATCACTATAATTGTTAACTGAAAACACAAGCTAAATTAGGATTTTTGGTTAATATTTATTTCCTTTCTTACTTCCCTTGAAAACTTCCAGTCAATTTTCAGCATCATTTTGTAGCTTAACATTGGCATCCCACTTTGAGTAGATCTAAACAATAACAAACCCTAATTTAGCCATATTTTCAGAATAATATATTAAGTCATCATAGTTCAGGTCACAAAAGAACTTGGTGTCTACATATATTTTCAAAACTCTGGCTCTTATAAGTTTGGGATGTCTTCATTAGTGGCTGAATCACCTTCCTTGTGCTATATTTCCTACATGAAGTGAGAATTTATGACATAGCAACTAAGATAAGGATGAAGATACATCCCAAAAACACTATAAGAATAAAACAGCCTAGATTTTGTCATGTGTCAATCTTAACCTAAACAAGACAACAAGATCCTAAAACAAATTTTCCTACATCAAGAACTGGAAAAGGATCAGACAAAAAGATCTCTCGAGTATACATCTAGGACTATGATATATGATGTGAGCACTCAGGGAAATTAACCCCTACATAAATTCTCAATCCATATAATCTAACGAGGACACTTATCTAGACCATCATTTTAATGGAAAATAAAACCCTAATAATGGAAACTCTTAACCAAAACCGCTCTGAATTGGCAACACCCCTAAACCCAGAAGTAGCATATTTACACAAAAAAAAGGGAAAAGTGCATCCAAAGAAAAATTCTGCCTAAATTTTCTCACGACTTATTCCTAACCTAAGTAACGCTCAAATAAGGCCCTAATACAAATTCTTTTACAACAAGATCTGGAAGATAACCAGGCAAACAGGTCTCCTGGGTACAAATTCTTTAACAAGATGCACGAATCTAAGCCATTTTCTTGGAAGCAAAGAGCACCACAACACCAGAAACCCTAACCGAGATCATTCCAAATTCGCAACGCCCCTGAGAACCCAGAACTAGCATATTTGCACATGGAACAAGGAAAAATACATCCAAGAACGTCCACAAAATGGGCAGGAAACCCTCCCAAGCAACGACCAACAACATCACGAGTTCAAGATCAAATGATAAAGCACGGGTATAAGATAAATTTAAGGACAGAAGCATTCTAAATAAGTAGCAGATAATAATCTATCCAAAAGAAGAAGATGGTGATCAAGAACACAGAGGAATACTATCAACGAAATGTCGAGGAGGTATCCACCACAATCTCGAGCGCAGAAGCTCCTTCCGGCTTTCCTCAGAGGGAGGACGAGGAAGAGGAGGAGGAAATCGAACAGGCGGAGAAGCCACAACAGTCCCCAGAATGACCAACCGAACCCGATACTTTTGTGCGGGTTTAAATAATTGGGAGGGATGGTCGATGGATTTTTCCTCTCCGTAAGTTTACCACCGTTGGATTCAAATGCCGCGCTGTCCGCCCAATCACAACCGTCCAATATCCATTTTAACCCAGCTCCAAAGGAATGCGGCGAGAGACCAGAGACAGCGAACAGGTTGTCCCTGCGAGTTCGGACTGGCCACGTCGAATAGAGCTGGATCGGATCCCTGTTCTCTGTCTCGGGTGGATGCGGGAGACAATTCTCAGTTAAGCCATCATTCGTCAGGTCAGTATACGTGGTGAATATGCTCCGTGGGTAGTTCAAATCAGTTATAAATCATTGACTCTCCTACCTAATATTTATATAATTATCATTCCAGTAAATTTTTTATAGAATATTTCTTCTTCTAAAGGTTAATATAAAAATACATCTTTATTTCTAGATTAGAGATTTAAAAAAAGATTTGATACTAAAGTATCAGAATGATCGATTTAGAAATTTATTTTGATCTCGATCTTTGTACAGATAATAAGTTAAGAGAAATCATGTTCTACTCCAAATGACTCTTCATCGAATGATCGATTTAAAAATTTATTTTGATCTCGATTTTTGTACAGACAATAAGTTAAGATAAATCATGCTCTAAATGACTCTTCGTATGCTGATCAAAATCACATTATACTGACGAAGATATTAACAATATTTTTTTCTTAACACACCATAATAATGATTGTTCTGCGTTCTTATCAAAATCACATTGTGTTGACGAAGACGTTAACAATATTTTTTTCTTAACACACCGTAATAACTTTGATCTTCATATCTGCATACAAAATATAAGCAATCGGTTCAAAGAAACATTAATTCTAGAGAAGAAAATACATATAGTTCGACCCATTAATTCTAGAGAAGAAAATACATATAGTTCTCAGACCAATATCTACTTCATAGAATTTGGTAAGCATTTCAGCATCCTTTTGTATTCCCATAACAAAACAAAGCTGCACTGTCTCGAGTGAAGCAATGAGCACGAGGAAAAGGGTGGTAATCTAATTGTATCAGTGAGGCTTAGGAAACTTGTGTGGAGAGAGAAATGGTGATACCTCCATGCCCAGCAGCCCATCAGGAAGGAGACCACAATTGAGCTGCCACAGGTGTCCAAATCTTTCCTGCACTCTTCCACAGCCTTTCTTGGGGGCTTTGCTCTCAGTATCATTTCAGTATATTCATCTTCTGGTTTCAACAATCGATAAAAGAATTCCCAATAAATAAGCTGGTGGCAATACCCTCAGCAAATTCATTATAATTTAGAAAATGATCAGATAAACTATTTTATAAGTCTAAACTTTTCTTACCAACAAGAATTCTTCATGCATTCCAGTGGTTGGTTGATCCAAATGGCTAGAGAAACGAAGTAGCTGCAGGATAGAAGGATTCAGTTCCTGTCTAGATTTACCTGCACTTTTGACTCTGGAAATCAGTTCTTCCATCCCATTTCTGAAGACAAATCTCTGAATTCTAATGACTATATTATTTTTTTCTTTCATTGTCTGTAGCAACAACTGATGAGGCATTATCATCGAGCTCAGCAAAGCAACAGCTTTCACAAAAATGAAGAGAAAAAGGAGGTAATGGAGTAGGATTATCATCAGTTCATCTAACCTATTTCAACTCTCCACAACAATTTTTATTCTTAGTACTGGATTGATGGATCATGGGGAATTCAATGCAGCTGATAGCTCAAGGAACTGGATTGCTGATGATTAAAATGGATGTCCTTGCATCAATCATCAGCTCACCAACTGCTGTTGAAAGAACCATGTCACCCTCTAGTTGGCATCCAACTCATTATCATGATCTCAGCTTACAAAGTAAAAAGGACATACATCAGATATAATATGCCCTTTCATCTTTCTTTTTATTTAACAATGAGGCAATATATATTCAAGTATCATTTTTCTTTGATCTACTTATTGCATCTTTTACAGTCTTTCATCTAGTGTTCTGATCATTACATGCTCCATTTACCTCAATCTATCATAGTGTCATACCACTAACTTTTCATCCTATACTTGCAGAAAAAATCATTAGAGCTTTGATATGATATTAGGTGATTTTGCATGGCTTAAGTTCTTGAAGGACCCATAGAAACATCAAACTACAACTTCTCCAAAAACCAAATTAAGACATATACCAATTTGCATAATAAGTCTTTATAAATTAGATTCAATTTTTTTTCTTTTAGTTTTGTTTGGCTTAGGAGATGAGGATACAAATAAACTAAGGTAACATAATTATAATTGATTGCCATATGAGAAGTTGGCCAACATGACTAAATAATGCATCAGTAACAAGGCAGCATATAAGCACCCAACCAAGTATTAACCTACTAATTAGGCCAGATTACATCAGCCAACATCCTTTTACTAATTTAATTGGCTGTGCCAGCAAGTGCAAACTGTATGCAAATTTGTTGTTGTAGATTGGACTCAATCAACATCCTTTAGTATAATGATGTGAACAAAGAAGCCTAATCATATCTCACCTAAATGAATTATTTATTCTAACTTAGTTCATAGATTATTAGCACAGGGTTCTCCAATTTAATAAATTATTAGCACAAGTGTCTTCTTTGATTTGTCTCTTATTAATTTATTAAACCTCCTTATTAAAAATCTATAATAAAAAAAAAACTTCTATATACAAGAACAACCCTTTCAAAAACTATATCCATAGAGCTTAATCAATCAAAGCACTATTGTGACAACGATTTAACTTTTCTCCTAATAATTAATTCTACAATGAACTATCAGTTTATGCTAAATGATTTATTTCAATAGGCTTGATTACGGTTTCGGAACTATCAGTTTTGATTCTTCAAAACCAAAAACTAGAACCAAAATGGCATCGACTGATTTTGGAATTATTTTTTTAATTAAAAAAATAAAAATAGATAAACTAATAAATATATTTTTAAATATATATTTTTTTGAAATCAATGATTTTGATTTTCTAAACGTAGGAATCAATGAACTATTGAGCTACACTAATTTAATTTCGATTCAGCCCGATTCGATTTTAGTGGTCAGGTATATATATTTCGTTACGAAATATTAAAATTCATCTAATATTTTTTTTTAAATACTTAAATCTCTTATTTCTTAATTACATTCACAACATCTTAACCATTAGAATATCTCTTGAATAAAAAATCTAAATAATTTTTTAATTATTTGATCACCGTTGATGAGGCACGATTAGGGCCATCAAAATGACAAAAAAGCTCTCCAATAACCCTAGTAATAAATGGCAAATAACACCACCTTGTGTGGAATGCTAATTGGCTTTGATTCCTGTCGGCAGATTGCCAGAGGTTTTATGCACCCAAAAATTGCCATGAAATCTTTCTAAGAAAAAGTCAATGTCTATCTCTCCCAGCCTAATGATGCTAATAACATGTGATTCCCTCTTTGGATCCTTCCTCAAAAGTCTTCCTCATGATCTTGACTAACGTGATGTAAATATAAATACAATGATTGTGCCATTAATATTTTTTGACATATGAAATGGCAACTCAATTCGGAGTTATTTATTCCATCACTCTTTAATCATTTATTTAGACATTAAAACATTTGGGACGCACACTAAATTCATATAATTGCATATGATATCTCTAGAATATATAGAAATAAAAAATAATAAACATTATTTAGGTATTCATAAGTCAAATATTTGATCATCGTTGTTCTGACCTTTAAGGCTTACGAAAAATTGTCCATTTTGAACGTGTTTGTACGATTTTACCCATTCGAATATCATGAACCTCAATTAATATGGAACAAAATATCCTTATCAAATATAATAAGGATATATAGAAATAAAAAATAATAAATATTATTTAGGTATTGATAAGTCAAATATTTGATATAATAATGTGCATATAATATCTCTAGAATATATAGAAATAAAAAATATTATTTATGTATTGATAAGTCAAATATTTGATCATTGTTGTTCTAACCTTTAAGGCTTACGAAGAATTATCTATTTTGGACGTGTTTATACGATTTTACCTATTCGAGAATATCATGAACCTCAATGGAACTAAATATCCTTATCAGATATAATAAACTATTATTATTAAAATATTAATTCATATATAAAAGATTAAGACATTATCAAATTATAAATATAATTTTAAAATTTTAAAATATTATATAATTTTTTTTAACATTATTAGTTAATGATTTGAAGTCTGATCTAACCAATTTTATATGAAAAATATTGGTTCGACGGTAAGTTTAGAGTCTCATTTGGTAATTTTAATTTTAATTTGTTTAAAATGAGATAGAAGTATATAATATTCTATATTATTAACAATTAAAAGAGACCATTTATTATAAACAATGTGAAAGATTCTGAGAGGCAAAACGTAGGCAAAGGATTGGTTGATCCTTCACATCATTAGCTAACCAATATGACTGAGACACCACAACCAAAGCAATCAACAAGTGATTCGCAGAGCACCATCTCTTCAAAATGTAGCAGATGGGTGGATCAGTCGACCACATCAGAGGCGAATGACTGCAAGCTTGCTCGCATGGTGGATTTGTAGTATCATGGCAACCTTGGGGATGCTTCAGTCACTTCAGAGCAAGGAGGGCATTACAAAATGGGCCTGAGGGAGGTGGGTTGTGTGTGTCACCACCTTCTCTTTCTCACACTTATGCTCTCTCTCTCTCTCTCTCTCTCTTCTCTTTTATTGTGGTTGGTGAGATACAGCAGTGACAGGCAAGATCTCGTTCTTACCTCTCTCTCTCTCTCTCTCTCTCGCTCTCTCTCTCACAGGTACACTGTTGATTGGGGTGATCAATAGCGGCTGGAGGACACCTTTGGGCTCGGTTTTGGTCGGCGGCGGCTCATAATCCACGAATTCTGTCCTTTGGATCCCTGAGGTACGCGAAAAATCCCACCTTTCTTCAGTTTGGTTTGTGTTTTTTGGTATCTTCGTGTGCCTTTAAGATGGCTAGCATTGGGCTCGTTGGGAAGGGGAACTGGGATGTGGTTATTTCTTGCCTTTTTGGATTGGGATCCAAATGTTGAGAAAAGTGAGATCTTTGTCTTCTTGGAGAGTCGGTAACCTTTGTGTTTGGGATAGTAATTACTTACAATTCAAATGAACCAGTTTTTTCCGAGTCGTGATCAGTTATTTTGGTGTTATTTGATGGTCGAGTGTGGTTGGATGTCTCTTGCTTGATCTGGAAATCCTTTTTTTCTGGATATATGCTGATGAAAATGCTTGGCTTTATGGTAAACCTGGACAGTGGCTAATAGAATGTGTGTGTGGCTTGTATTGCCATTTGAGATCCAATTGGAGTTTCTTAGTGAATGATCAGGCAACCGGATGACCAATTAGAACAAGCATAGTAATGCTATAAGACACCCACTCATGCTTGTTTACCACCATCTCGTGGGCTGATGTATATGTTGAACATAGATATGATATTTCATTATGCAATCTTATAGGTTTTGAGCTTCTTGTTATTACCCATATAAGCTGGAAACAAGGCTGATAGGGGTTTTTCCATTGATTGAACTGGCTTTTATAATATCATTATGCCTGTCGATTACTGATGATTAGATGCATCTGTAACCAGTAGTGGAAATTATGCTGGATACTGCTTGAAGGTTTGGTATTTACAAGTTTATTTTATTGTTCTTGTTTCAACATGTTAAATTCAAGAGATCCTTAGAAATTTGTGTACCTACTTTGAAGATTCATTTGGCTAATCTTCTCCCGGGGGAGGTAAGTTTGCCTTCTGCAATAAGAATAACATCATTGGTTTCAATGATTTGTTATGCAGATAAATATATCAACTGGGAACTTTAAATGGTTATCTGGATTCTGTTCCAGGATGTTTTGCTAATTGGTTTAGTGAAAGAAAATTTGTTTGACATCTACTTTCTTGTAAAGTCTGCACTGCATTTTACTTCTCTCTTTATGATCTATCTACTGTAAGGCAGATTACATCCACAACAACAAGAATTCATGAGCAAATTTTGTTTATTATTCTTTTTGGCTTATTATCATCCGATGCTGTTCAACAGAATTACATTGGAGCATTATGAGGAGTGTCCATATGGTTGCACCTAACTCCACCATTATGGGCTTGTTGGATATAAAATTGTTCCTGTTATTATGCGTGTAACCGGAGTTGCTCTCAAGTATTTCCAAATAAAGACCAACAGCAGTTTAGTTTTCATCTGATCTAGCAAGATTTAAGGAACCTATAAGCAAAGCTCCATGGGATCTAGATTCCCATCACATCAACTCAGCAATGGTCTGTACGTGTCAGGCCGCCCTGAGCAACCAAAGAAGAAGCCTCCAACTATGAGCTCTGTAGCCATGCCATACACTGGTGGAGATGTTAAGAAATCTGGAGAACTGGGGAAGATGTTTGACATACCATCGGATAAATCTAGGTCAAGAAAGTCTGGTCCTATAACAAGCACTCCTGCAAAGACTGAAACATTTGGACGTGCTGCTTCTTTTTCAGGACCTATAGTTCCCAACTCGGGCAATCGGTCAAGCCATTCATCTGGTCCAGTTTCATCGACAGGAGTTACAGGGACTGGAAGCTCAAATAGACTAAAATCCAATTCAGGACCTCTTAACAAACAAAATGATTCTATGAAGAAGTCATCCGGTCAGCAATCTGGAGGGGCTAACTTGATGGCAGGCCAAAGTTGTGGTCCTCTTCCTCTCCGTGCAACAGGACTTATAACATCTGGTCCTGTTTCTTCGGGTCCTTTAAATTCATCTGGAACCCCCCGAAAAGTGCCTGGCCCTTTGGATTTCGCTGGTTCGGCTAAGATACATATCCCTTCGACTGTACACAAACAGGCTGTCACTACTATCATTCGGGAAGACAAATCTTCTTCTAAGAGTAACATCTCCAAACCATTATTGTGGGCTGTGATTTTTCTGTTTGTGTTAAGATTCATTGCTGTTGGATTTATTCTTGGAGCTGTTCATAATGCCATTCTTCTAATTATTTTTGTACTCTTTTTGGTGTTGTAGTTGCACTTTTCATTTGGAATGCTTGCTGGGGAAGAAGAGCTATGATACGGCTCATTGCACGCTATCCTGATGCTGAGCTAAGAACTGCAAAAGATGGTCAATATGTTAAGGTGTCTGGGGTAGGTATCTTTGTTGAAAGACCAAATCATGTTACCCTTTTGGTTAAAGACCAAAATATGTAACTATCAGGCTTAAATAAATTAGATTTTCCTTTCAAAATATAAACTTAGATGAATTGGATCAATATTTTACTTTGTGTATTCAAAACTCTCCTCCTCCTAAGCTTTTAAAATTCTTGTAGTTTAAGCTAATGACTTTTTCGTGGAAAGTTTTAGCTTTCCAATTTTTTTGGTTTCACAAATAACAGATGGGAATGCGGGTATGCTTAAGCATAGGAAAGGTCAAAAATGAAAATCTTGCACAGGCTAGCCATTCACTAACAATGATTTGAATTAGATTGCATTGATGTTACCCTCATTTACCCAATGTGCTATTTGGCAGAGTCCTCTTTTGGACTATATTACCTAAACTCTAAACCACTGTCTACTATATGTAAGAAGAAAGTTAAACTTACTGTTATATTGAAGATCTTCTTGCTCTCTTTTATGATATCTCTCTATAGAATAGAATGTCAACTGTTACAAGATGGACCAGTCAATAAAAATACCAGTATGCAATAATATCTGAAGAAGCTGCCTTATGGGTCGTGGCACCTTAGTCATTAACTTATCTACCTTTACCATACGTATTTTATTTGCATATGTTCTTGATCGATAATCTACTACCGAAAGATGTGGCTCCTTTATTTGTGTCTGGATATATGATTGTTACTAGCGCAATTTATTTTCTTTTTCCATTTTGATTTTTGTTGGTTGATACCAGATGTTGATCTTTATACTTTGTGTGACTTATTCTCCACATAATTTGCAGATCGTTACCTGTGGAAATGTTCCCCTTGAATCATCTTTTGAGAAGATACCCAGATGTGTGTACACATCTACAAGTCTATATGAATACAGGGGTTGGAAATCTAAGCCTGCAAATCCACAACATCGCCGTTTAACATGGGGTCTTAGATCAATGGAAGTAAGCAACAAAGTACTATCATACTCTTCAATCTACTTTGCATTTATTCTGATAGAAAGGTTAATCTAGTAAGTGAAATTTTTATATAGGTGTCATTACTGTCAATACATGCTCCATTAGCCTTAAACATTTATTGAAGTAAAAATCTTTTATTGAACTAAAAATTTGTTGAACTGCTGAGATATTGCTACAAAACCATAATACTGCTCTCATAGAGACAGACAGATGCCTTGATTCTTGGGACTCTCTCAAAATTGATGTTTAACTTTTGGCAGAGGCATGTGGTTGACTTCTACATTTCAGATTTTCAGTCTGGGTTAAGAGCATTGGTAAAGACTGGTTATGGTGCAAAGGTGACCTCTTATGTTGATGAGTCCATTGTGTTCAATGTCAACCCAAGCAAGAAAGACCTATCTCCTGAATTCCTTGGGTGGTTGGCTCAGAGGAACCTTTCAAGCGATGATCGTATTATGCGTGTGAAAGAAGGGTAACTTTTCTTCATGGCTATAGTATTTGGTAGCTTTATCTTTAATTTTAATCATGTTAACAGAAGTTGAAGTATCACTGATTGTGATTTTTGCTAGGGATCCTAGTATATTTTCGTAATCACAGATTTCCTAATAGCTAAGCGAAAAAAATGTAACCTGTAAGAAGGTAACATAACTATCATCGTACTGATGGTTGTTTATTATGGGCAAAGAGTAATTCAGAGCTAGGAACCATTCAACTCAGAAACTGTGCCATCTCTTTACTTGTAGGTATATCAAGGAAGGCAGTACTGTAAGTGTGATGGGAGTTGTCCGAAGGAATGAGAATGTAATTATGATCATTCCTCCATCTGAGCCGGTTTCAACAGGTTGCCAATGGACCAATTGCTTTCTCCCAGTGAGTAATAATGGGATTGTGTTAAGGTGTGAAGACACTTCAAAGCTTGATGTCGTACCTGTTTAAGAGATGCAGTAATTGGCCAATGGGATTGCTCGATGGGATTGTGTTAGGGTGCAAAGACACTTCGAAGCTTGATGTCGTACCAGTTTAACAGATGCACAAATTTCGCCGATGGGAATCAGGAGTATGCCGGATCCAGGATTTGTTTATTGGATGTGGCAGTGGCAAATATCGTGGGTTTGAGGCGGAATTGTGCTCCATAATTTGGGTGTACAGTTTTCTCTTTCCTTTCCTTCTCTATTTGTATATGAGGCTTCGAAACTTTTCTAAGGATGGCCTAATTAGTACAACAAGACTGGGACTTTTGATGTGTTAGAGAAAGAAGGCAATTGTGGGCATATAATGAAGATTTATTTAAATTTTTGACTAAATCTTTTGACTTTCTTTTGCTAGCTCAACCTAATTGGCTAAATTGTCGCGAGGTATATGCTGGGTTCCGCCTGATGTGTAAATTTCACTGATTGGCAGTAGTTTAAATGATAGGCCAAATGTCCTAAGCTCACCAACTATTTAATTCTTATTTCAATCTGGTAATTGTGGACAGCAGTCGTATATGTGTATTCAAAGATCTTGATGAAGATATTGAGCAAGTGGCAGATTAAAATGCTTGGTGCAGTTAATTACAAGTGATGCAGGTCTTCAGTTCATAAAGTTTGGTGGATGAGGAATGACAACATGCTTAGGATGGGCTGCAGTAACACAACTTTGTTCATTCTATTGTTTCACTGAGCAAGATACAGTTTCTGATTCTAAACATGGAGTTATCATGCTCTGTAAGGAGATTGGCATCTGAATTGTCCATTGTTCTGCAATGACATATCATTCCTGTGGATAAGCTCCAAATATAATGAAGTTTCATATGTGAAGGGTGGTCTTTCAAGATTTTGATGCAAGTCTATTATTCATGACATAAAGTGATGCCAATTTGCAGGTAACTTGTGCATGGAATCTTCCTTGCAGTATCCATCTAATGTCAGCTCTGTGTTCATCTCTGTAACTCCTTTCTTCAGTGCATCTCTGAAAACTGAGTTACACAGCTTGAAGCATCTGTGTGTGTGTCTTGTTCCATCCTGCATCTTTCTTCTATTCTTTGTTTTCTTTTGACTTTGAGAGCCTCTATTGTCATTGCTTGTTCTTTGTTGCTTTGGTAAGAATCTATGCTCATCATATATTGGAAATAGATGAAGAATAGTATCATCCAAGCTTGAAAAACCTGATTCTATGCTTGCTCATTTAACTAATGCAGAAGTTAGAGATAAGAAACATGGCACTTGGTAATCAATAAAAACAATGTAATATGCACTTTTGCTAATTGCATACACAAAACCCCACCAAGGAAATGATGACCAACTTTGCATCACAATTAAAATAATGATCATCATCACCATCATCACATTCGAATGTTACAGCAATCACAAAGCATCATAAGGTTATAAATAATATTAGTGACCTAACTATTTGGGTTCAATCTTTTCTCATCATTAGACTTCGGGCTGTTCCTTTTCATGGCAGTGGTTACTTTTAAGTACATAAACGTCGTCCTCTTCCGTTACCGTTCCGTTTCATGGCAGTAGTTACTTTTAAGTACATAAACGTCGTCCTATTCCGTTACCGTTCCGTTTCAAACTGTCCAGATTCCTTCCGTTATCGTCGCCCCCGTTTGCTCTCTCTCTCTCTCTCTCTCTCAATATAATATGGCACGAATCTCGTCCTCTTCCATCTGCTCTGCGACTTCTTCCTTCTCTTCTCTCACGTCAGAGCCATGCTGCCGGCCTTTAAGGGATCGATGGCTTCTACGGCCGTAGAGGTGAAGCCGGGAGCCGCATGCGAACTCTGCGGCGGCGGCGCCGCCGTCCACTGCGAGGCGGACGCGGCGTCCCTGTGCTGGGCATGCGACGCCAGCGTCCACGGCGCCAACTTCCTCGTCGCTCGCCACCTCCGCAGGATCGTTTGCGCCTGTTGCCACTCCCTGGACGACGACCGGGTCATCTCTGGCGCCTCGTCCCCCTCGGTCCGTTCGATCTGCCGCTCCTGCGGCCCCGACGCACCCGAGCTGTCCTCCTCCGCGTCGTCGCCGCTGGAGTCCTGCGTCTCCACCGCCGACTCCAAGGCGGGGCCGGAGGAGGAGATGGAAGGGGCCGCCACCTCGAGGGTCGAAGGCCGCGGGGGGCGGGGGTGGGCGCGAAGGCGAAGGTCGCGTCGGTAACCTACAGCAGGTGCGGCTCGCTCGATCGCGCGGGAGTGGCGTCGCGTCGAGGTGTCAGTGCACGTGCGGGGGGGCGCCTGAGGACGTAACGTGATCTGACCATGTGCGATGGCATCCGATTGCACGTGTGAAGCGTGTCGCGTTGGTTTTATTTCGAGTAGTTTTTTATGGGTCTGTTTAAAAAAATATACGATAATTATTCTTAGCATCATATTTCATTTTGACTGTACTGCATAATTACTTGTAGCTTATCGTGTCTTTGGTTGCAGGTTATATAGTGTTAGACAACCTCAGTAAGACAATCAATATCTTCGAGCATCCACTTTTTTATCCTCTTTTTTTATTTCTTATTATTAATTAATTTTCTTGATTTAAATAAAATTGTTTTTTTAATAAAACTAAATGATTAGCATCGAATCATTATTTTTTCTATTTAATAAATTTTTTAATAAACTTGCTTTAACTTTGAGTTAATTTGCTGAAATCGATCAAATGCATATATAACGTAAATAGTAGGCGAACGTTGGACCGCGAGTAATCTTCGACGACCGTATGTTTCATATTCTACGGCCCTGATTTGATTGAAATCCGTCGAGGACCCTTGATACGTCCCGTATCAGGTAATCCTCGCTTGGTTCTCATCTCCGTGCCCCCAATCCTTAGGGTTTTTGTCCCCTCCCCTCCCTCAGATTGAACGAGAAATCGGGTGTTCTTCCATTCGGCTAGTCATGGCCTTCGATGGAATCCTATCTGAGCCTGTTCGTTTCCCATGTTAGTGCTCCCGGTGGAACCGACCAATCCCAAAGATCATGTAGATGTTGGAACTTTTCGCGGTTTTCTTGTTTTTGATCGCGTCTTACAGCGAGAGGAAAGAGGAATGAGTGGGAAACCTGGCCAGACGGCCGAATCGAGGACGGCTGGCTTCGTCCGGCAGCCAGGCGTCGCCGAGGGCCATATGATCGCGGAGGCCGACGCCAGGGCGATGCAGACGTACGGGAACGACAGGGGCAATAATGGCGGTGGCGACGGTATGGATGAAGATTTCGACGGTGCTGTCGAAGGGGAGGGGATGGAGGGCGACGCGCTACCCGATCACGGAGGTTTGGGGGATCCACACGCGGTGATCGTGCCTCCGGTCACCAGCAATCAGCTCACCCTGTCGTTCCAGGGGGAGGTCTACGTGTTCGATTCCGTCTCTCCTGAAAAGGTTATATTTTGCGTGCTATTTCTGTTTATTCGTGAAATAACAGCGTCTGGTGCTCTACTCTTTGGATGGTTATTAAGACTTGCTTTTCCTATAGGTTCAAGCCGTGCTTTTGTTATTGGGAGGGCGTGAAATTGCAACTAACCCAGCTTCGATTGTGTCGGCTTCCAATCCACTGAATAAGGTACTTGTTAGGCTACAGGATCTTTAATGGGTTGGTGGATGGATTTGGGAGGTGCTTAACTTTGCAGCTTCATCTTTTGGTGCTTTACAGCGCTTGAATTTCCCTCACAGAGTTGCTTCACTTATGAGGTTTCGAGAGAAGCGGAAAGAGCGGAATTTTGACAAGAAGATACGGTATGCTGTTCGGAAAGAAGTTGCTCTCAGGTAAGAGATAAATTTCCTGTCAAAATTTTCTGCAATCATTTTGTATTGGTTTTCTCAATACTTTAACAGGTGGTGTACTCTCTGAGTTATATTTGAGATTATAGATGAGGATTTCGGCAACAAAAGTTCTATAGATTATCAGTAGCTCTTGTCGAACTTTTAGTAATGTGGAAATCTAAAAGGTTCTTGCCAATAAATGACAACTATAAGGATGCAATATGTGCTGTCTTACCATCAAAGTTTGGTGTTTGGTTCGTGGCTGCAAAGTTCTTGGAATAAGAGGTGGAAGTATGGTGCAGTTCATATCATTTCTTAGATGTTGTACGCTGTGAATGGTGGTTCACGACGCATTATAGATACCACACAACTTTTGTGTGTTTTTTTAATATTAACTTCATGATTTTGGATTTTTGACTATTGTATTCGCTACGTGTACTTTGGAATGTATGCCTTATTCATGACTATTGATCTACACATTTACAGGATGCAGCGGAATAGAGGTCAGTTCACATCATCAAAATCAAAGCCTGAGGATGCAACTTCGTCTGTTACTAATTGTGAGGGAATCCAGCGGTGGGGTTCAATTGAAGGTCGACCACCATCAGCAGCTGTGTATGTTTCTCTAACTTTTTTTTTTTTTTTGGTGGCTGTTTAGAAATTCGTAAGTGAAAATCTTTTGGTAGGACAAGTTGCAACTCTTGGGTTTAGCCATCTATTTATAGGCTACATAATGTATTCATGTATCCATCAGCATGTTGGAAGATAATTTGTAAAAGAAAATATTTGTTATTTAATATATATCAGAATGTTGGGATACTTTTTGCAATGATCCTGAACCATCCATGATTCTCTTTAATTGATTTGTCCACAATGAATTCTTGTCTTAGGTTCTAACATAGATATAACACTATATTGATGCTTAGGTTTTCAATAATGTCGTTTCCTTGAAAACTTTCAGTTGCCATCACTGTGGCATCAGCTCAAAATCTACTCCAATGATGCGCCGTGGACCTGAAGGACCAAGGACCCTATGTAATGCTTGTGGACTTATGTGGGCAAACAAGGTATTATTCCTTATGTGGATCATATGTTGTGCATTTTGGACCGATGTTTTTTCATGTAAATACTGATATCCATGTTAATTTGAAGGCTAGAACAAAATCCTTGAGTTTTCCTCTATGTTCTCTGGATGGATGCATAACATACTAGAGCATCTCTATGGAACTCCAAATACTGATATCCCGATGTTTTTTCATGTAAATACTGATATCCATGTTAATTTGAAGGCTAGAACAAAATCCTTGAGTTTTCCTCTATGTTCTCTGGATGGATGCATAACATACTAGAGCATCTCTATGGAACTCCAAATACTGATATCCCGATGTTTTTTCATGTAAATACTGATATCCATGTTAATTTGAAGGCTAGAACAAAATCCTTGAGTTTTCCTCTATGTTCTCTGGATGGATGCATAACATACTAGAGCATCTCTATGGAACTCCAAAGAATTGTCACTTGTCATCTATTAACTTCTTTATTTTAATTATCTTCTATGGCTTCACGGGTCCTGCAGGGTGCATTGAGGGACTTGTCAAAAAATCCATCTTTGCTTACACACAATGGCCCTTCAGAAGGAAATGAAGTGGTAGGTCGTTTTCTGCTAAGGCGCTTTCCTTTCAGAAATTAAAAAAAGTCATAAAATAGACTTAGCTGTTTCTGTATGTTTCTTCTCAAGTGCCATCTCCGCAAGATGCATTGTGTGTTTCTCATAAGCAGTAGTGATTCTCATCACTACTTTTTTGTTTCTCCCCAGAACGGAGCCTCTGCACCTGTAGCTGAGCATCAGCCTCCTAATACTGCCAATGACCACGACACAGCATCATCATGAGGGGTATCCTGGTTGGAAAGATAATTTTAACGACGGAAACCTGTACTTTATATTTATGATCTTAGAAAGCACCATATATTTTGCCTGTATTATATCTTCTCCTGTTGTCTATCTTGTGTTGATGATCAAGGACTATTCGACATTGTTATGTGCCCTTTCTACCATCTGCCCTCCAATCTTTTTACAAGCAATGCTTTTGTTTCTGTAAAAAAATTAGAATGAATTTGATAGAGTGATTGCCAATTAATAATAAGGGGTATGAGTGTGGTTGTTTTATCAGTTGATCTTTTACTCTTGAAATTTAAGATTACATTGCTCTTATTAACCAAACGATCAGAAGCAACACAGTGGTTTTGTTTTTTGATTCTGCATTTAGAAACTCTTGACAAGTTCAATTCCTTGTGCTAGAAATCTGTTTGTCTTAAAACATCAAGGCAGAAAATTATGGCTTAAAACATGTTACCAGCTTAAAACATGATGATAAATTAAACTATTCTGACTACTACTATTGCATCCAACTACCAGGATAATAAAATAACTAGTCTCTGGATTATTATCATAATAGAAATTACTCATATTATTACTCATAATAGAAATTACCCATCCAACTACCAGGATAATAAAATAACTAGTCTGTGGATTATTATCATAATAGAAATTACTCGTAATTTCTCCAATATGAAATTTTATGGAACAGGATTACTACGTTGTGAATGGAGTGGCACATACAAATAGCATTACACAACTATCATGGGGGAAATCGTATCGAGTTGCTCATTCGCGTAAGATGTGTGAGCAAGTATTTTAATGCTGCTGGTTAATTGACGGTGATGTTTCTGTTAGCCCGGTTTGGTCATGAATGAGGCATGTGTGTGGAGCCATCGGAGTGTCGAAGATGATAGCTTCAGTGTTTGTTTGCTCACCCAACGAATCGATCTAAAAAAATAGACCAAACCCGGGTGGAAGGGGGCCCGGTCGAGTCCCTCCAACGTTTTAGGACCCAAGTGGGAAAAGGAGTTCACAATAAACAGATGCTTTATAAAATGTCGGGTCTAAGAGAATATTTTAGAGTATAAGCTAAATATTTTCTTCTTACCATTGTTATTTGGGTTGGATGATCCCCATCTCAGCCGGGTCTTATAACTCCGACGAACTTTTCTTTTCCATCGTTTGTCCTCCCCATCGCTCCCCTGCCCTCCGGCTCGAAACTCAAAACGTGGCTCGATCGAGAGGTCACTTGAGGCTCCGACGGCTTCTGTGTCTCGGACGTCAGGTTCCCCATCTTTACGAGTACGTCGAGGATACATTTTGTATTGTCCTAAACCAGGGGTGCCTTAGGCGCGTACTTAATATTATATTTTCAAACATGTTTTTCTACATAGCCTTACATGAGAGAGCATTGATAAGAAAATTTAATTTCACATTGATCGAGGAGTAGGGAAATCGAAAGCTCATAAGTCCGTCAGGTCACTCGTGACGGTCACTCTTATCTTTATGAGCTTCAAAAAAATAAAACTGTATAGATACGTTCATCGTTCAAAATGAATAATTCTTCGTAAGCCCATCACACCAATAACGATAAAATCTGACTTATCATATTAACACTAGAATGAGAGCTTACCATTGAAATTTAACCCTTCTTCTAGCATCAAAATGTTATTGTACCAGGTGTCGAGATCCTACATAAAGATCAACGTCGAAGGGGATGTCCCGACTCGATACTTTTGATGTTTAAGTTAGTAGCATAAAAAAATAAAGAGGATTTAGTAAAACTCACGAGTACATGTAGAGCCCGCTTGCTTTTGTTTAGCCTAGGGGCTTAGCTTTTATACATGAATGATTAATAGTGTGAAGTTGATGATAAATTAGGGTGCTCTTTACCGTATACGGGGGATCATTAATAGTGATGACTGACGGGCATGTCCTTCGAAGGATGGCATCAAGGTTGGACAACAACCACAATGACATGTTTTGCCTAATCTCTAAGCTAGTTCGGGGCTAGCAGGGGATGATCGCCTACGTCATCATCATACGGTGGTGATCCGACGATTATGTCTAGTTTTCATGGTCTTTGGCTATACAAATTTCCATAAATATACTACCAAAGTGCCTCAAAAGATAATGCCAAAGATCATACAGTCAATCGCATAGAAATATGTGCATTAATCTTCTCCGACTTGTAGATCCACTGAAACCTCATCCACTGGATTAATCCCACGCGCAAAGGAACAAAGCCAGTGAACCGATCAAGAAAGGCAAGAAGAAAAAGAAAGAGTAAAGGAAGACAAAGATAAAAGGCCATGACAACATGATCTTAGACTCGGACCCAAAGACCGTAATGAGTACACAAACCCTTGATAGGAGTGATGGGTTTCATGCTGACAAAGAGAATCCACGAAATTTAGCTTCAAAAGGAGTGCCCCCCCCCCAACTCAGAGAGAGAGAGAGAGAGAGAGAGAGAGAGCAGCAGCAGCAGCACGCGCAATCCTTCAATGGCCCTCCCAAGAATCCAAGAGGTTTCATCCTCTTGGCATTTTGCCACATTTCTTAGTATCCTAAGCCGATTTGTCCCCTCCCAAGCCTTTCGTCAATCAAGCTATACATTCTGCTTGTTTCCATTCCAAGCACATCTCACTCAGTGTGCATCCATCCACCTCAGTCCCATATCTCTTTATCCCCGTCACTCTCCACCCTGACGCTCTTGTCCTGTGCAGTGACACCGCCCTCTGTGCTTCTCAAGGGAGCAGAGCTAGAAGACATACATTCCTTCTCTCATTCCCCTTAGTCTCTCCCCCACTTTGCGGAGACTCCAAGGGAGACGACATGACTGCGCTCTGCTTTATCCTGACTTATGTCCCTCTCTTCCATGACACACAATTTTCATGTCATACGATTAAATTCTCTTCTGTCTTCTTCTGAATGCTTACTGGATGATGCGTTCAGCCATCTTTTATCATGAATGTACACAGTATCATGGGAGATCAATTGCATCGATCTCTCTTCCTTACAAGGAGGAGGTCACATTGCCCGATGGTCCGTCCTCTCACAGTCGGCAGACTAATCTGATTTCACTTTTTGGTACCTGATCACTCTCATTTCAGCTCAAGATCACTTCCAAAGTTCTGCAAATGCTGCAGCATGCACCTTGTGGACCACCATGTCAGCTCAAGCGCTGCAGCATCAACCATTCGAGCTCCCAAGCTGCATGCACCTCTCACCAAACACACATAGGCCACTAATCATCAGTAAACAGGCATTTTTTAGACTCTTCATCGAGGAATCACAGTGAACATTAATACCGATCACTAAATCGATTACTACGTTCTCACCGATGCTGGTTTCAGCCAAGAAAGGGTAACAAGTGGTTCCTGTTTTGTGTGAGAAAGAGGGGAGAGAGGGGCAAGTCTGCCTTATGCTGCGAGACAGAAAAGAAAGGTAGCTGCAATATTTTAATGTTTCCTTTGGGGCCTTCTCTTTCTCTTTCTCTTTCTTTCTTTCTTTCTTTCTTGGAGACATGCTATAACCCATGCACTACCCCTCTCCTTCTCCACTTTATCCATGTGTACCATCCTCTTCCCAACACACACACACACACACTCTCTCTCTCTCTCTTAGAGGTACAGCTTGCTTTCTCATGCTGTCCCAGCAAAGATTTAGAGTCAGTGATCAGCAGGGTACCAATCATATGAGAGCTTATGCTTTGCCATGGAATCTTTATGTTTTTCTGCATGCCATCTTGTGCTTTGTTTATGTGCATGAATTACGTAGAGCAAAACATATAAGAAAAGCTAAAAATAATAAATTCATGTTCCTCTTCGATCAGAAAGAGAAGAAGAGAGAGAGAGAGAGAGAGTGATCAGAAACTCCTTTAGAAAAAGGAAAAACTAGTTGTGAGTATTTCACTGGTTCGAAAGGTTTTTCCTCGTCCATAGGGAATGGATATATGCTTTGCTTTATCATGTTCTTATGATGTCAGTAGAGATGTGCACTTTTTAAAGCCTGCATATAAGTTTCATTCGATTGCTTTTGTCATTGCCTCGATTAATCCTATTACTTTCCGAACATGCGAGAAAAGTTACAGCTTCCCAAAGTTTCACCCTTTCACGTAAATGCTCGACTCCTGAGGCCACAAAGGAGTCCTTTTTTCTCGTGTGTCGGCACACCCACTCGATTTGCTAACTGGCTTTATGGGAGAAATGGCACACCCAAGAGAACATTCGCTCACACTGCCATCTAATGATATGATATCATACAGCAACATAGTTTAATAAGTGCTTTCATTTGTTGAGACGATACTTGCACGGTGAAAGGCCTGAGATGAAGCAACACACACCGTTGTTTCAGGCAAATGATGAGGTCGAGATGTGTTGCATGATCACCTGAGATGATCAATGAAGAACTTGTCGAATACGGTAATCTCACAGAAAAGATAGATAGAGGCTTGCTCATCTATGTTACATTTACTGCTAGCGGATATCTTCTTCTACGTGTTATCATCACGAGAGGGAGAGGGAAAAGAAGGTAATGGGGGACGGTGCTTTCACGGATGCCAAAGCGGTCTGAGCTCAAAAAGACTGGTCAAAAAGGCAACAACGCCACGAGAAGGAGGAAAAGAAGGCGTATCCGCGTATTGCAATCACTTCACGCGCGTCGATCTCCTGCGCAGCACCATCGTCGACTTTTCCTTCGTCTCGGAAAACGTAATGGATGCTGCTGCACTAAACACACATATATACTCGCTCCCCGGCAGCTGATCCCCATCGTGGCTCGACGTTCTTATCCCTGCCTGCTTTTGGCACACCTGCATGCAGAGCGAGGAAGAGCTTTGGCAATGAGAGGAGGCGAGGTGGTACAGTCACTGTTTGAATAGCAGATCACTGCATGTCGTCACCGATAAACTGTCGACCAGGTGTACTTGTGCTTTTGTTCTCGTATCATTATGGAGTTCGAATTGGACTCAGTGGCGAACATAAGAAGAAGCATGTCACGTATTAGCTAATCACATCATGAGTCTAAAAGCATGTCACCCTACCTATGGTTCAAGTACATGAGGTTAATCTTGGAAGAAGCTTGTCGAGAGAACATATTAGATGTACGGTGACAAGAAAAGATACTGTCTCATTGACTAGTTTGAGCTTATATTTGGAGATCAGACCTAGTAACTCTCTCTCTCTCTCTCTCTCTCTCTAGTGTTAGTGGCCTCAACATGTGAGTTGAAGCCAGAATCTACTAATCGTTAGCATATCTTCCTAAAATCGAATTGTTTATATAGGTTTCAGATAGGGAGTAGCATTGTCAAGGTGGCTTTCTTGATACCTCCAAAATGGCAATGTGAAGAACAATTTGATATTTCCAAAGAATCAGTCTGTAATTCCATAGTTCATCAGGTTTTTTGCTATACCAAAAATAAGAATCCTTGTCTTTCTTTGATATGAAAAAGATAAATGCTGCTTTTATGATTTGGGGAATTGATGCATGATTAAAACAGCAGCAGCAGCAGCAGCAGAAGAAGGGAACATGAACTTTTTAGAGGTCACAGGAAGGGCTTGTGGCTGATGCCATGCAAGAGTTGCAGACATGAACTCGTGCTTTTTGGGTACTTGAGAATCCAAGGACCATTAACACTGATTCATGAGGATTGCTGCAAGGGGATCTCTTCCTTTTCCTTTCTTTTGAGACGAGGAGATATCACACTGTAGCTTGCACCAAAGATTAAAAAGAAAAAGTGAGACGAGGCTTGCACAAAAGTAGTGTATGCGCTGCTGCTTTCATCACATCTTCCATTCTTTCTTCTCATTTTCTTCCTCCTCTTCTCTCTGCTTTCTCTCATTTCCATTCCTTCGTCTGTCACTCAAAAGAGTTTATACGTTAAAAGGAGGGAAGGGTGGGTCCTCCTGTTGCTGCCTTTCTGAAAGCATATGCCTGTGAAGAAAAAGATAGCTTAGATTAGGTTTAGCAGTATGCAAGTTCTGATAAACTATTTCCATTGTTGTGATCATTAAGCTTCCAGTGTGTGTGGCATATGCATCATTAACACTAGTGATTAAACATGATATAGACATGGTGATGATGCAAAAAATATATACGAATAGGCTCTTTTGGTGGTCTTGGATTAGTGATGATGTGGATTGGGGTGTTGCATGAAGCAATCATGGTGTTTGCCTCCTGTATATTTGCCTTGCGTTGGCCCAAACGTTACCAAAGCAAACAAATGGGATTAGGCCAAAAAAGGTACAGAAAGTGAAATCGAGCAATCCTTGAACTGGAAATCCAAAAGCAACAGTGCCACAATCACAACAGCAAAAAGCCAGACACAGAGAGAGCGAGAGAGAGAGAGAGAGAGAGAGAGAGAGAGTTTAGCTATATAAATCTCATTCCGCTTTGTTCTCCTACCTTCTTCTGCTAGCAACTCAACTCTAATATCCACAAAGTAGCAGTAGTAGAAGGAGAAGAAGAGAAAGAGAGAGCAAGCATTGCATCTCCAGTTCTAGCTTCCACTGAACCACGTAGAGAGAAACGCTGGGGTTGGTTTAGGTGAGAGAGAAGAAGAAGAAGGAGACCGAGAAGTAGAGGAAGGCAGGTTGTGTTCGACGTGCAAGGAAGAGGTAAGAAAACATTGGGGCGGTGGGGGGTGGGGTGGTGTGGGGAGCTAAGTAATGCGAACAGGAGCTTGCACACTGCAACAGGCCCTCACCGCGGAGGCGGCCTCGGTCCTCAAGCACTCCCTCGGCTTGGCCAGGCGGAGAGGCCATGCCCAGGTCACCCCTCTCCATGTCGCCGCCACGCTTCTGAGCTCCTCTTCTTCTGCCTCCTCCAGTCTCCTCAGAAGAGCTTGCCTCAGGTCCCACCCTCACCATCCCGCCTCCCACCCCCTCCGCTGCAGAGCGCTCGAGCTCTGCCTCAATGTGGCCCTCAACAGGCTCCCCACCGCTCCTCCCCCGCCCTCCTCCGGCCTCTCCAATGCTCTCATTGCAGCCATCAAGAGAGCGCAGGCCCACCAGAGGAGGGGCTGCGTTGAGCTCCAACAGCAACAGCAGCAGCCTCTCTTGGCCATCAAGGTGGAGCTGGAGCAGCTCATCATCTCCATCTTGGACGACCCGAGTGTGAGCAGGGTGATGAGGGAAGCTGGCTTCTCCAGCACCTGTGTTAAGAACAACTTGGAGGAGGAGAGCTCCGTTTTGGGCCAGTCCACTCCGTTCTTGCTCGAGCCACATAAAGATATCATCGGCCATGGGAGTAGCTTCTGGAAGAGCCCATTGTATAAGCTGTCTTCTCAGCAAAGCCCACCGGTTCCAGCTCAGTCCTCCCAAAAGGAGGATTTGCGCGCGGTAATGGAGGTGATGCTGAGAAAACAAGGGCGGAGGACCAACACTGTAGTGGTGGGGGACTCGGTTGCCATGACAGAGGGGGTTGTAACTGAGCTCATGGCGAAGGTGGAGAGAGGAGATGTCCCCGATGAGCTCAAGTCTGCTGATATCATAAAACTTCACCTCTCCTACGTTCACCTCAGGCTCATGAGGAAGAGTGATGTCGACCTGGAGGTCTCTGACCTCAGGAAAAAGATTAGTTCCATGGCATCAGATGGAGTAGGTAGGAATGTCATCATCTATGCAGGGGATTTGAGATGGGCAGTTGATGAGGAAACAAAGGATGGATGTGGCTTTAGGCCAGTGGAGCACATGGTTGCAGAGCTGGGAAGGTTGCTCTGTGAGTTCAGGAGCAGCATCAGCCATGTCGGAGGGACCGTGAACAACAAGGTGTGGTTGCTGGCTACTGCAAGCTATAGCACATACCTGAGGTGCCAGATGAGGCAGCCATCTCTTGAGAAGCTGTGGGCCCTTCAAGCTGTGGTGGTTCCGTCAGGTGGGCTTGCATTGAGCCTCCATGCTCCCAGGTGAGACCACCAACACAAACCCTCATGTCTTTCTCAATGCTATGATGCTTTCCTGTGCTCCAGCTCTTGTTTCCTAACAAAGAATGTGCAGTGGTCTGAGCATCAACATTGCCTTAATTATTAAGCAAAAATACAACGATGCAGAGAAAAAAATGTACAAGTATCAGATGGTATTCAAATCATTTAGCTCTAATCTACTTCTATTTCTTTTACCTTGTCCTGCAGTGGCCCAGACTCAAGGTCTACTAAAGTCAGGGAGTATCCACTTCAACTTCTTGGTTCAGAGGTTTTTAGCTCCAAGGACGGTGAGAAGCTCATGTGTTGTGATGAATGCACCGCCAATTTTGAGAAAGAAGCTTTGGTTCTCAAGTCAGAGGCCAAAGACACCAACTTTGGTTCAGTACGATTGCCATCCTGGCTGCAAAGACAGAGACCAGACAAGCACCACCAGAGCAAGATCAATGTCATTTGTAAAGGAAATGCCTTGCTGGAATTGAAAAGGAAATGGAACAGTCTGTGCCAAAGTCTCCATCACACTAGACAACGTCAAAGCCATTTGTATCCCCCCTTCTTCAGTCAGAGCTCCACTGGCAAGAACAACACCTGCTCTTCATCATATCCATGGTGGTCTAGCAGCAACCAGAGCAAGATCATGATGCAACCATATTCTCTGTCTTTCTCTGAGGCCACTGCAGAACTTGATGGTGGTTCCCCCTTCAACTCCGTCGATCTGAGAAATGGAATGCGAAGGTGGCAGCAAAAGGATGAACCAAAGCCAAGGCCTTCTGAAGTCAGCTTGAATTCCCTCAGAAAGCCAGGAAATCAGGATGTCGGAATCACTCTGTCTCTGTGTAGTGCTGCAGTCTCAGATTCGGCGACATCGAACGAGCAGGAAGAAGCAATAGCTGGCCGACGAGAATTAACCCAGAAGTTGCAAGACAACATGCCTTGGCAATCCGAGATCATCCCTGCGATTGTGGAAGCACTGAGTGAATGCAGAACATGCGAAAACAAGGCCCTTCGCGTGCTGTTATGCGGTAGTGATGGCATTTCCAAGAGGAGACTGGCGCGAGTGATGCTCGAGCATTTTGGTGGATCCACGCACAAGCTAATACACGTCAACATGAGGAAAGGGGCGAGCGAAACCAGCTCATGCGGAGAGATCCTCGGAGAAGCCTTTGAGAAGGATTCCAAGTTTGTGGTTCTCATTGAGGACATCGATCAAGCAGATACCGGGTTCCTCAGATCTCTCGCAGATGTCCTAAAGGCGGGAGCTTTTGAGAACTCATCCGGAGAAGAAGTGTGCTTGGCTGATTCAATCTTTGTCATGACCACATCACATTCGGCCGATTGCGAAGACATCGGCGGGGGATCCAACGGTGTGATCAAGATGATGTTGCGGGCCGAAGGACGCTCAACCAAGAGCGATCTCAAAAGGAAGCCAGAAACCGAGTTGCGGAACGAATCAAAGAGACCTCGGATAAGGGATCGCGTCATTGACCTGAACCTACTTGCTGAGGAGGACGAGGAGGAGGAGGAAGACAGGGGGTGGTGCTGCAACGACAGCAAGGAGGATGAAGACGTCCCGAGCGACCTAACCAGCGAGACCGACGGTGGGATGCCGCCCCCTCTTCCACCTCAGCTGCTCGACCTAATGACGGCTCAGTTCACCCTGGAGAGGCCGAGCCTCGCGTCGGAGAATCTCGCTTCGAAGCTCCGCCGGGCATTCGACGAGGCGAGGAGCGGCGACGAGGGGACGGGGCAGCTGTCGATCGATGGGGCGGCGGTGGAGGAGCTGATGGCGGCCGCTGGTTCCTTCTCGGAGAGCTTCTTTGAGAGGTGGGTGAGGGAGGTATTCCAAGCCTCCTTGAGGACGGTCGAAAAGGGCGGGAATGTGAGACTGAGTGTGGAGGGTAAAGAGGGAAATGTGGTGGAGTTTGGGTTCATGGGCTCGGTTCTGCCTGGGACGGTAGTTGTAGAATGAAGCACGCATTTGTCCTCCC